>CM033352.1:21727669-21810343 GCA_019395295.1 Osmanthus fragrans
TGCAATTTTTCTATAAAATTTAGACTCTTTCATTTCGAGTATGTGAGTAGGACTATATGTATATATCAGGCAGGATGAGTCATAATATGTAGGTTGGTATAGAAAAAATAATATTAATAATATTGCACGATAAATAAGATATAATTTCTATAAAATAATAAATTTCATGGTTTATACTTAGGTCAAGAAGATAAATTAATAATCTCGATAAGATAATTAAATAATATATTTCTAAAGTTTCTTTTTAAGAATATGATGTTCTTATGGTCTACAAGTCTATTAATCAACAAGTTCAATAAATACCCTTTAGTGTGTTTATTAATACAAGTTGCCATAATTAGGTCATGTGAATGCACATGGACTCAAAAGTAGGCATGGGCAAAAACCCGCCCGAAGTGATCGAAAACCGACCAATTTGGGTAGGATTTTTGGTGTTTTTAGATGGGTTTCGAGTAGTGGGTTACATCATCGGGTCGGGTTAGGTCGGGTTGTGGGTTAAACAAGACAACCCGGTATAACCCACATCGACCCGACCCGTCAACAATAAAAAATCGAAAAACAATCGACTAAATATAAAATGAACGAACCCTAAAATTTTCATTCGATCGTTTCTCACAGTTCACTCGAGTGCACCCCCGCACACGAACCCCAAAATTTTTTAGTCGGTGTCTTTTCTTCACTTCATTCCCGTCGACAGCCGCAAAAGATGCACTAATCTGGTTTTCCTTGGTGCTTTCTCATCCACATCTGAAAATCCTTTGGTCAAATAATATTCGATTTTTAATTTCTTATGGAAGAAAGGGTGTAAAATGAAAATGGGTGTGCATTTTTCAAACCTTTTTTGTACAGTGGAAGTTCTTACACTATTTCAATGAAACAAATAAAAAATTCGTTGTTTTGGTTTAGGCATTTTCTGATTACTTATAAGAACGCAAGATGGAATGGAGGTGCCTCTTCTATGAGACTTCAAGTAAGTTTCTCTTTCGATTTACTTTCTGCATTTGCTTTAAGTGTTTGTGTAAATGCCACAGTGAAATTATATGATAGGGATATGACTGGAGCTATTGTCATGGTAATCTGCATTATTAACTCTTCACTATTAATGTTACACAAGCATACTGCATACATGTACAGATTGAATTATTTAGACTCTTTCATTTCGAGGACGCAAGTAAGACTATATATATCGAGCAGGATGAGTCATAATATGTAGGTTGGTGTAGAAAAAATAATATTAATAATATTGCCCGATAAATAAGCTATAATTTCTATAAAATAATAAATTTCATGGTTTATACTTAGGTCGAGAACATAAATTAATAATCTTGATAAGATTATTAAATAATATATTTCTAAAGTTTCTTTTTAAGAATATGATGTTTTTATGGCCTACAAGTTTGTTAATCAACGTGTTCAATAAATACCCTTTAGTGTGTTTATTAGTACAAGTTGTCATAATTAGGCCATGTGAATGCACATGGACTTAAAAGTAGGCATGGGCAAAAACCCGCCAATACCCGCCCGAATTGACCCAAAACTGACCAATTTGGGTAAGGTTTTTGGTGTTTTTAGATGGGTTTCGAGTAGTAGGTTATGTCATCGGGTCGGGTTAGGTCAGGTTGTGGGTTAACAAAGACAACCCGATATAACCCACACCGACGTGACCCGTCAAAATTACAAAATTAAAAAAAAAATCGACTAAATATAAAATGAACGAACCCTAAAATTTTCATTTGATTGTTTCTCACAGTTCACCTCAGTCCACCCCTGCACACGAACCCTAATATTTTTAGTCGGTGTCTTTTCTTCACTTCACTCCCGCCGACAGCCGCACAAGATGCCCTAATCTGGTTTTCCTTGGTGCTTTTCCATCCACATCTGGAAATCTTTTGGTCAAATAATATTCGATTTTTAATTTCTTATGGAAGAAAGGGTGTAAAATGGAAATGGGCGTGCATTTTTCAAACCTTTTTTTGTAGAGTGGAAGTTCTTACACTATTTGAATGAAACAAATAAAAATTTCGTTATTTTGGTGTAGGCATTTTCTGATTACTTATAAGAACGCAAGATGGAATGAAAGTGCCTCTTCTAAGAGACTTCAAGTAAGTTTCTCTTTCGATTTACTTTCTGCATTTGTTTTAAGTGTTTGTGTAAATGCCACAGTGAAATTATATGATAGGATATATGACTGAAGCTATTGTCATGGCAATTTGCATTATTAAGTCTTCACTATTAGTGTTACACAAGCATACTGCATACATGTACAGATTGAATTATTTAGACTCTTTCATTTCGAGGACGTGAGTAGGACTATATATATCGGGTAGGATGAGTCATAATACGTAGGTTGGTGTAGAAAAAATAATATTAATAATATTGCCCGATAAATAAGCTATAATTTCTATAAAATAATAAATTTCATGATTTATACTTAGGTCAAGAAGATATATTAATAATCTCGATAAGGTTATTAAATAATATATTTCTAAAGTTTCTTTTTAAGAATATGATGCTTTCATGGCCTACAAGTCTGTTAATCAACGTGTTCAACAAATACCCTTTAGTGTGTTTATTAATACAAGTTGCCATAATTAGGCCATGTGAATGCACATGGACTTAAAAGTAGGCGTGGGCAAAAACTCGCCTAACCCGCCCGTATTGACCCGAAACTGACCAATTTGGGTAGGATTTTTGGTGTTTTTAGATGGGTTTTGGGTAGTGGGTTACGTCATCGGGTCAGGTTAGGTCGGGTTGTGGGTTAACCAAAACAACCCGATATAACCCACACCGACCCGACCCATCAACATTAAAAAATTGAAAAAGTATTGACTAAATATAAAATGAACGAACTCTAAAATTTTCATTCGATCATTTCTCACAGTTCACTCCAGTCCACCCCCGCACATGAACCCTAAAATTTTTAGTCGGTGTCTTTTCTTCACTTCACTCCCACCGGCAGCCGCACAAGATGCCCTAATTTGGTTTTCCTTGGTGCTTTCTCATCAACCTCTTGAATCCTTTGGTCAAATAATATTCGATTTTTAATTTCTTATGGAAGAAAGGGTGTAACATGGAAATGGGTGTGCATTTTTCAAACAAGCGAAATGGATTGTGACATTTAATTTAAGCCAATCCAACTCTCAATATCTTATGAATCTCAAGCAGTTATAATTAACTCTTCCATGATCTTAGTGAAATATCTATTGAGCGTTGAATTAACTTAAATTAAATATCACGATTATTTGTCAAATAAGCGTATCAAATTTATAAGTAGGAGGATCCGTCCCGAAAATTTGGAACCGTAGCTACAATCATCCCTTATTTTAATGTGGTCCTAAGCACGTCATCCTTGGTAAATAATTAATATTTATCTATCAATGGCCATCAAAATCAACGCCTAAAATGCCCTGTTGGACTCTCATTTTTGTTGAATTCATTTTTCTCAAATTAAATTTTAACAACATATTTTATGGTGAGTAATTAACTTTTTAATAATATATTTTATCAAAATCTATTAAAAATATAACTTTTATTCGTACCAAATATGGCATAATAGACCAATAGTTACTTATTTTACTCTATATATTCCTACTCAGTTAGCTTCCACACCAATCCCAAGTTCACAACCACCACTATAATGGAAGCCCCGACTTGGACTCCATTTGCAGCAGCATGGTTCACCATATTAGCTCTCTTCCTTTTCTCAAAATTTCATCGCCGGAAAAAACTCAATTTGCCTCCCGGCCCAAAACCATGGCCCATAATTGGAAATCTCAACCTCATAGGATCCCTCCCCCACCGATCAATACACGAACTATCCCAAAAATATGGCCCCTTAATGCACCTCCGCTTCGGCTCCTTCCCGGTGGTGGTCGGCTCATCTGTCGAGATGGCCAAGATTTTCCTTAAAACCATGGACGTCACGTTCGCATCGCGGCCCAAAACCGCTGTCGGAAAGTACCTCACCTATAATTACTCCAACATAACCTGGTCCCCTTACGGCCCGTACATTCGCCAAGCCCGAAAAATGTTCCTGATGGAATTATTTAATGCAAAAAGACTTGAATCATACGAATATATTCGGACTGAAGAAATGAATTCCATTCTCAATGAACTTTTCAAATCCGCAGGAAAGCCCATTTTGTTGAAAGGTTATCTTTCGACGGTGAGTTTGAATGTAATTAGTCGAATGGTTTTGGGAAAAAAGTATTCAGATCAATCAGAGATTTCGCCTGAAGAATTCAACAAGATGTTGGATGAACTGTTCTTGCTTAGTGGGGTTGTTAACATTGGAGATTCAATCCCTTATATTGATTTTCTTGATTTGCAAGGATATGTTAAGAGAATGAAAATTGTGAGCAAGAAATTTGATGGGTTTTTGGAGTGTGTTCTCAATGAACATAATGCTAGGAGGAAAGCAACTCAAAATTATACTAGCAAAGACATGGTGGATGTGTTGTTGGAACTTGCAGAAGATCCTAAGTTAGAGGTCAAGTTGGAGAGGCATGGAGTCAAAGCATTAACACTGGTATGTATTATTGAATAAAAATTCATTACTCTTTACAATTATTCAGAGTTTGCCTCGATTTGATACGGCTCTCCCAGGCTGTACCAAAACAGTACTTCATCCCTAGATGTCTCAAGTGTTGCGCCTCAACGCACATCCCAAATATCATAGCTCAAATCATTTCCAATAAGTATTTAATTTTTTCCTCTTAGCTATTTCAAGAGTATAGGGACAAGATCTCTGATGAGAGTTATATTAATTTCTATGAGCATCTACGAGTTACAAATACAAACACCCTATTTATAGGAAATAAAGATTTTATACAAATTAAAGACGAAAAACCTATCAGACATTGTAATCTTGATTAATTTGGTGATGATGTTCAGGACTTGCTCGCGGGTGGAACTGAAACCTCGTCCGTGACAGTTGAATGGGCAATTTCGGAGCTCCTAAAGAAGCCGGAAATATTCAAGAAGGCAACGGAGGAGCTTGATCGTGTTATAGGCGGGGATAGATGGGTACAAGAGAAAGATATCCCAAGTCTTCCTTACATCAAAAACATAGTTAAAGAAACTATGAGGCTACACCCCGTGGTACCAATGTTGGTACCCCGGCTAGCATGCGAAGACTGCAAGGTAGCTGGCTACGACATTCAGAAAGAAACCCGAGTGCTCGTAAATGTATGGACGATTGGAAGAGACCCTAAAATTTGGGAAGATCCAAACGAATTCCGTCCCGAAAGATTTATTGGGAAAAATATTGATATTAAGGGCCAAGATTTCGAGTTTTTGCCATTTGGTTCAGGGAGGAGGATGTGCCCTGGATACAGTTTGGGACTGAAGGTGATTGAATCAAGTTTGGCTAATTTATTGCATGGATTCAATTGGAGATTGCCTGAAAATATGAGTCCTGAAGATTTGAACATGGAAGAAATTTTTGGTCTGACCACTCCAAGAAAATTCCCACTTGTTGCTGTAGTTGAGCCTAGGCTTCCATTGGATCTATATGCTCTGTGATTTCTTATTTGTAATTGTTAGCTCTATTCCAAGGATGAGAATAGACTTTGAAATAAACACTTGCAATATCCTTTGCAAGAATAATAATGGATCAAAAAACGATCCTTTTGATTTTGTTGAAATTGAAACTTACGAATTGAGGAGAGAAGAGAAGCTAAGAGAAGAAACTTGATTGAACTGAAAAAAATCTTTCTATGATTGATACACCATACTTCTAGCCATGCACTTGATTATATCAAGTGCAAGAAAGATTACATTTGAATATAATATTGCAACTTGACATCACAAACAGTAACAATAAAATCAGTTGATAAATTCAACTGTTGCAAAAAATACATAAAATAAAATCTGAAAATGTGATGTTCAAAATGGAAGACTTCACGTTAGCCTTCAGTAATCTCTACTATTAAAACTATGAGCAATAATATCATGCATTTAGTCTTGATAAGGTTACTGCCCCATGTTAGGATTGAGTCATAATCGATCGGTAATGACCTGAATGAAATCAGAAACACACATATCACGACTAAAAATAAGTGTGAAGGTTGATTAGACTCTTCATTATCGAACACGATATATGGATGCTTATAAGCCCTAATTCTATACTACCAAGATCAATAAAATCATAGGAAAGACACACAAGAACATACCAGATTTATAGATGTTCGTATCAATGTGAAACTACATCCTCATCCGCAACTATAGTAATTCACTATAATAAAAAAAAGTTTACAAAAGAAAACTTGCATATCCTATCTTCTCTAACCTCTCTCTTTTATGATGATATTACAAGAGAAAACATGCATATCCTCATTCATCGCTTCAATAATTCTGTAATCTCGTCCGCGTACTTTTTCACGCAATGATAATAATTAAACTCCATAATTTAACACGATCTACCTAAAAACAATCAAGTGGAGACACGAGAATCTTTAGCAGTGTTGTGTGGACAAAAGCTATAAATGAGTGGATAGAAAATGCCAAATACCTATCATTCAAATCAATCTAAACAGTCCAATTGAAGGGTCAGCACATTATTATGGACATAAGGGTTATCTCCCACTTATCCGTCATAATGTAATGTACTATGTACCAATGGAATAAAACAATGGATGTGACGAGTATTTTCATATTTGTAACAAGGACATTTTGCAAAACTAATCTCCTGATGTGTGTTGGAATTGGTTAAGCTTAAAATCATGGTAAAGTGACTTTTGTGTCAATTTAAAGTTAATAAATTGTTGAATGATGAAATTGCTATTAGAGTATAGCTCGAATGCTAATTGAAGTTTTCAAAAAAGTGGAAGGATTTAACTATTTTAAAGAATAGTTAGATGACTAAAATTGAGGTTAATAGATAGTTGAAACCAAATTGAAGTTTTGAAAACTTGAAGGATGAAATTGCATTTAAAACTATAGTTTGATTACCAAAGTGAACTTTGGCAAAAAAAAAAAAAAAAATTGAGGAAATAAATTTCTTTTAATTAATAGGTGAATAACCAAATTGACGTTAATAAATAGCTTAAGGATGAAATTCCATTTTAAAATATGGATTGATAAACAAATTGAATCGAAGGATGAAATCGCTTTTAAATAATAGTTGAAAGATGAAATTGTTGACCTATGATTCAATATAGCTCCACTTGTTTTGATTATAACAAACAATACATTTATATTTCTAACAAATCTTGTTTCTTGAGTTTTTCATGAATAAATCTTCTTAACCATTCAAAGGCTCAAATTGTCATCCGTTGAAGAACAAACAAATCAAAAAAGACTCGAAGAGAATAAGAACCTTGAAGATTAGAGTTTAAAAGTTATATATTGAAACTTCAATATATATGTAAAGGTATTAACTTATCAATTTTTAGCAAGTACATAAAGCTCAAATTATTCTTCATTATTCATCACTTGCATAAAAATATTTTTGATTCATCATATGAAATATATTTTGAAAAAATAAATATTTTGATGCAAAAATTTAATGATCAACTGAAAGTGACTGTTTTTCAATTTCTTGATCTATAAATAGCCCTCTCTTTTGCATTCAATCTCAACAACTTACAAGAGTTATTAAGAGAGCATATTTATTGAAAATCATTGAGCTTACTTGATTTTATCTTCTATTTCATTTATTACAAAATTTTCTTGATTGATAAAACTAGTTTCATTTATTTCATCAAGAATTATATTTTGAAAGAAATTTTTTTAATCCCATCTATTTTCAATTCTTGAAAAATGTTTTATTTGCCAACACTTATATTGAAGTTTAAATCTGTGTTCATACTTAACTTTCATTATTTGTTAAGAGAGATTTTTGATTGAAAATTTTGATACAAATATACAAACTATTTCATTATCCATTATTCATCAAAATTTACAATATAAACACTTGAGCTTTACTATTTGCTATCTATTGAAGTATTATCCTAACTCTTTAAATACTTGACTTGATTATATCATTTGTTAAGAGAGTTATTTCAATTGTAAAATTATCTTTTATATCTTGGTGGTTTTGAGAGCCTTGTGAAAATTCGATTGTTGTTAAAGATAGGTGCTCCTTATTGTAAGTCACTTAATGATAAGTGCTGCTTGTTGTAAGTCACTTAAAGTTTGGTACTCCTTGTTTGTAAGTTACCACTATAATACAGTTGACTTTACTCGTGACGGAGAGTTTGGTAACGGGAACGTAGATCACATTATGTATCGAACCCCATTATATTTGTTTGTCATCTTTACATTATTGCACCTTACTTTAAATTGCTATTTACATTGTGTTATATTAACTTAAGTGACTTTACTTAAATCAAGTTATGAAGTTTGTGTATTTACTTCTCTTATTGCACTTTGCATTTATATCTTATGTTTTAAATAGTTTTGAGACTAATTATCGAAAAAGTTTCAAAAACCAAATCAGCCATCTCTTGATTAGTTAGTCTTGGATTATCAATTGGTATCAGAGCTAGATGCATATTTTAAAAGATTTTACTATCTTGTGTTATGACTAATCATATTGAGGGGCATTCTACAAATCGTCCTCCTTTGTTTGATGGCTCAAATTATAACTATTGGAAAACTAGAATGGTGATTTATATCCAATCAATTGATTATAATGTTTGGGAGGTTATTGAATGCGGTCTTCATGAGTTTACTAAGCTTATTAAAGTTGATTGAAAGCTGGATCAAATTATTTCAAAACCTAGAGAAGAATATGATGAAGATGATAAAAGAAAAATGTCTTTGAATGCAAAAGCCAAAAATCTTTTTTATTGTGCTTTAAATATAAATGAATTTAATCGTATTAGCGCATGTGATTCCGCATATGATACTTGGCATGCATTAGAAATCACACACATGGGTACTAACAAAGTAAAAGAAACTAATATAAACCTTTTGTTTAAAAAATTGAAATTATCTTTATGAAACAAGATGAATCCATTACTAACATGGTCAATCGGTTCACCGATGTTGTCTTAAAGGCTTTGATCGAAAATTTACTAATGGTGAACTTGTTAGCAAAATACTTAGGTCTCTCTCGAAAAATTGGGACTCATTGAGGATGTTGATAGAGAACACCAAAAATGTAACACATATTCTTTGGAAGAGCTCTATGGAATCTTGATGAGTTATGAGCTAAATCATGATGAAACAAAAGAAAAGTCTAGAAAACCATATGTGGAAAAAAGAAGCATCGTCCTAAAAGACAAATTGCTTTGAAATCATCAGATGATGAAGAAACCTCAAACCCAAACAAGAGTGATGAGGAACTTGTTGATCTCGTTCTCCTTGTCAAAAAATGGAAAGGCTTTTGCAACAACCGTCGATTCCAAAGGACCGAAGACAAAGGTGAGGAAAAGAACAAGAAGATTGTTTGCTATGATTGTGACAAACCCGATCACAAAAAAATCCAATGTCCCAACAAGAGAAAATTCTTCCAAAAGAAAGCTCTACAAGCCACTTGGGATGAAAGTAATGATGAACACGAAGAAAATGAAAGTCAAAATGAAGTTGCAAACATGTGCTTCATGGCCATTGAAGATGAAGTAAACACAAATGATACTCCCTCTTATGATGAACTATCTACTTCAGATGATGAAATCATTGAAGCATTTGAAAAACTTGCTCTCAAACATTCTACTCTCAAAAGGCAACACATTTTATTGAAGAATGAGACCAAAAATATTTTAGAAAATCAAAAGAATTTTGAGAAAGAAAAAGATGATCATGTGATATGATCCGGGCAACGCTAGAAACCATCAAGAATCCGAAGCATGTTGGAGAGAGATTTGAGCCAAGTCCGATACTTTAAAGAGTTGATAAAAGCTATTCATTTACATGTTCAAGCAATTGAGTCCATAATATTGAAGACCACATGCCAAGGAACAAGTTTCATGTTGGGGTCAAGGTCGAAAATCAATTGGATCAACATGAAAGTTATGCAATTATTTTTAGTTTCATATTGAAACCTGTTTTTGACATGGTAAATGATCGAATTGGAGGATTATGTCTGAAGAAAGGTTGTAGATCTATAAGTAATCTTTCCAACGCACTTTGAATCACTTCAATCGGACATCGGTAGAGAACGTTATTATTAAAATACTAAAAACTGTCTGGCGGGTCTATCCAACCGGACGCGTAAATCCGGACATCCGGATTGTTCGTCCGAATTGAGAGAGAAATTTTTTTGTTTCCACGTTTTTTCATTATTTTGACAAAAGTTTGTTATTTTTGGTAGTTTTCTTATTCTAGAACTCAAAATTTCATATTTTTCCATATTTCCTTAGTTTAGTACAAATATGATCTTTTTTTTCATTGTAAGGGCGGACTTGATTATTATATGAAAAATTGAAAGATTTCTTCCTCATTGTTCTTCCATGAACAATTTTACCGAACTTATCAAAGATGAATAATCTTTGTGGCATTCAAAATATCGGGTCGTGGGTTCTTCAATTTGTGAGCAAGGGGTTCATTGTATTATCGTTGTCTTTGGGTTACTTGTTTCACCTTGTTGAGTTCAAAATTCAAAACTATCCGGGTGAGATTTCGAGGCTTTGTGATCAAGAGGTCGCTGGTTTAATATACCTTCGGTTGCTTGGTTCAACGTTTAGAGGTTAAATCTTAAACTTTGGTCGTATTTGGGCATTCTTGGGATCCGGTTCATTCTCCTGTGGGTTCGATATTGTTCATGCTAACCGGGTTCGCATCATCATGAATCCCTAATCAAAGAAAATGTTTTCTCAAAAGAAAAAGTCCTAGATTTAACCAACATTGTGCACAAATTCACTCAAGGAAAGAACAACTTTGAGTTGATGTTTGGGAAACAAAAATGTGTTTTTGATAAAGGAGGAATTGGATACAAACATTTTCTAAAGAAAAAATCTCTTGAAATATATTTGTTGAAGCTTCTAACACCACATGTAGCTTTTGTAACAAATTTGGATATGTAGCTTTTAATTGCTTGATAAAAAAGAAACTACACTTTCAAAGAAATAAGTGGGTTCAAGTATCCACTAGCACTAATTACCAAGGACCCAAAGTTAAATGGGTACCAAAATCAAAAAATTTGAATCAATTCTTGTAGGTGTCTTCAAAGATAAATAGCAATTGATTCTTGGATAGTGGTTGCTCAAAACATATGACCGAGACAAAACACTATTGTCAAACTTCAAAAGGAAGGACATGATCATGTCACATTTGGAGATAATGTCAAAGGAAAAATCATGGACATTAAAAACATTGGTAATAATTCATCTCCTTCTATTGAAAATGTTTTGTTAGTGGATAATCTCAAACATAATTTGCTAAGTATTAGTCAATTATGCGATAAAGGTTATCACATCAAATTTGATTATTCAAAATGCCTTATTAAGGATGCTACATCGAAAGAGATATTGTTCATAGGTAGCCGAAGTAAAGATGTTATATGTCATTAACGTTGAATTTGAAAAAGAATTAAAATGTTTGTCAAGTTTTAAAGATGATACTTGGTCATGGTATAGAAGATTAGGTCATGTTAATATGGACCTAATTTCAAAAATCTCAAAAAATTGCTTTGTTCAAGGTCTATCAAATTTGAAATTTGAAAAGGACAAAATTTGTGATTCTTGTCAATTTGGAAAACAAACAAAAAAGTTCTTTCAAAACTAAGTAATTTTCTTCAACCACAAAACATTTACAACTTCTTCACATGGATCTCTTTGGACCTTCTAAAACCGTAAGTTTAAGTGGTAAGCACTATGTATTTGTTATTGTTGATGACTTCTCAAGATTTACTTGGATTTTGTTGACGTCAAAAAATGTAAATATTTGATTTGAGACAACTTTAAGAAAAAAGGTAAAGATCTTGCACTAATTTCGTATGAGTTGAAGAATACAAGTTTTGTAGTAGAATAATGTTTTTGGCATTGAGCTGATGTCCCTTTCAAGCAAAAGGGATTCATCCTTTTATAGGTGAATTTAGATAAAAAAAATAGTAAGGAAGACGTCAAATCAATCACTTCATACATCATGCCGAGCTCAGAGTTGTGTGCCGCCACCCTTTGTTGTGATTGGCTAATGAGGTCGGTTCCCATCAAATCTACATAATTCTGTTTTACCAAGTAATCATCACCTTTGCATGGGAGTCAGCAACTAAGGTAGCTAATTGGACGAGGGTGGTGCTGCCGCCCTTTCCCTCCAAGTGTACCTGATTTGATTGAACAGTTATCAAAGACCTGCAATCATGATGTTTCCTGGAATTATGAAGGACTGCAACTGACAACCAAGCTGGAGGTTGATAACCGAACTGCCAGTTCGAAGAGATTAATTCTAAGTACATAATTTTTGACTTCGACCTTCGGTGGTCAACAGTTACCCTCCAGGTTAGTCCGTCCGTTGTACGCGAACTGACCTTATTCACATAGACAGGCCTTTTTAGAACATTAATTTTTTTAATTCTGAAGACGAAGGATCAAGTGACAGGTGGCAGCTGACCTTATTCACATAGACACGCCTTTTAATTCTTCTTTTAGTTCTTCCAGCCCTAGCAGAGTAAGGTCATCAGATCAGGTATTCCACTTCTTCTAAAAATGCGCACATTTTTGTTTCTTTCTTTCAATCTTTAGCTTTTTATGAATTCGGACGAGTCTAGGGTTTTATCCTGGGGTAACCAGCAAGAAGAGTCAGTTCTTCCCACCCCTTCTTCGTCCTTTTCTGACTGTAGGGAGGTTTTTACTCCAATTCTTTTATCTGTAGTTAATCCGGTAGAGGTAGGTCAAGCTAGGGAGATGAATTCTGATAATAGGGTTCTAAGGCTGAGGACGTAGGTTCTCATGATGGTAGTAGGGCAAATGAGTTCGGCAAGTGGGAGGCGAGCTCGTATAGGTCAGTGGTTACAGGGGATATGCTAGCGAGCTGGAGAAGTAAGTATAGTATTCCTTGGTCAATAGAATTAGTAGTTCCGAAACCATCTGACCGAGCTAACGCTCCCCCATAGGGATGTATTGCTCTTAATTCGACTATCCTTAGTGTCGGACTTAGGTTACCATTTCCTAGGATCATTCATAAGGTCCTATCTTACTAGGGCATAGCTCCCACCCAGCTATGCCCTAATGGGTGGCGAACGTTGATTGCCACCTTAGTTTTGTGGAATAGGATAGGTAATCCCGAGCTAGGAGTGGAGCAATTCACTTCTCTCTTCACTTTTAAGGAGGATGGGAAGAACTCAGGTTGGTGGTATACCAGCGTTAGACCGAGGATGGGGAGATCCTTAGTTCTAGATACCCCTTCTTCAATAAAAAGGTGAAAGGAGGAGTCTTTCTTCATTTTGGGAGAGTGGCAGTTCCACCCTGCCGAAGAAGATGGGAAGATGTGGTCCCAACTTTGTATCACCCTTTACGTAAGTTTGGTAAACTTTTGTTTTTAGCCGAACTGAAATGGATATAACTCTAACAATTTCTATTTACTCTGCAGATTACAAGGTTGGGAATTTGTGTGCGGCCGACAAGAGACGTGCTGACGCAATCAGGGTTTGAACAAGGCAGAGGTCTTGCAAGTTCTTGATCTCAGAGGACAACCTTTTTCAGGCCTGTTTGCTTCGTGTCCAACCTGGGAGACCGGCGATTGGAGCTTCATCTTCTTACCCTACTGCATCCAGTAAGTACTTTTTATGAGCTCAACCCCTTTTGAATGATTATTGTATACTAACTGTTCTTTTTTGTAGACCATCACCAAGACATGCTGAGCTTAAAGGCTGCAAAGGAGGTTGCAGCTAAGAGGGGAAAAAGGAAAAACCCCCAACAGTGACAGTGGCCAGGCCTCAAGAGGATGAGGCCGAAGTTGAGGACGAGCTCCTACTTTCGAAGAAAAGGGGTACTGGGACACCCCGAAATGTGGATCCTGCTCCGGTGACTACCGTCGAGCTGTTCTCACCAGAGGTCACTCCACAGAGGTCGTCCCCAGCTCAGACACCTTTGCCTGCTATGGAGGCCGGTACTTCTAGGACGCAAGAAAGGTGTCCAAACCTCCAGAGGTAGAACTTGGAGGTCCTGATTGGGCATCGTCCTGAGATTTTCCTGGATTATCTCCGAGCTCCATCTCCAGCCAGAGAGTCCACTACAGCACTGAAATGAGAATTCCGCCCTAGCTGCTCAAGGAATCCACCTCAACAATGACAACAGACAAAAAAAGGGAGGCCATGGTGTGATCACTTCAAAGTATTAGGTCATTCTCGGGATAAGTGCTGGAAAATCCATGGCAAACCTATGGATTGGAGGTCTTCAAGAACTGCAACTGACAAAGAAAGCCAATGAAACCATGCCTCTGTTGATGAAGGATCTTCCCTCACTGAATCCAGCTCATTTAACAAAGAACAACTTGAAGTGTTGCAAAAGATGTTTTCACAGAAAAACCCAGCTCCCAGCACCACTGGAACGGGATCTTGAGCACAAAAAGGTAATTACTTAAGTGCACTTACTGTAAATTTAGGAAAAACATGCCCATGGATTGTAGACTCGGGGGCATCAGATCATATGACGGAAGACGCCACACTCTTTCATAATTACAATCCATGCCAAGAAAGTATTTCAGTAAAAATAGCTAATGGATCCCTCTCTAAAGTGGCTGGAACAGGTTCTATTATTATTTCAAAGGATCTGACTTTAAATTCTGTACTTTATGTCCCGAATCTGGATTGTAATCTTTTGTCAGTTAGAAAGCTCACTGAAGAGCATAACTATGTTGCTAAATTTTTCTTGGATTTATGTGAATTTCAGGATTTGGATTCGGGGAGGATGATTGGCAGTGCTAAGGTGTGCTCAGGACTTCTTCTTTTGAAAGTTGAGGAATCTCCTAGAAGACAAACTCATAATGCAATATATCAGCCTAATAACAGCTTTAATTCTTGTAATAATTCAAATAAGGATAGTGCAATCATGTTATGGCACTATCGTCTAGGTCATCCTAATTTCCCGTACCTCCAAAAATTGTTTCCATCTCTATTCAAAAATAAAAATCCGAAATTTTTTCAATATGAGGTGTGTCAATTTTCAAAGCATGTTCGTAATTCTTATCACATTCTTCCATACAAATCATCGCATCCTTTTTCAATGATTCACAGTGATGTGTGGGGGCCATCTAGAATAAAAAATGTCACTAGTACTAGGTGGTTTATCTCATTTGTCGATGATCACACTAGAATCACATGGTTGTTCCTTATGAAAGAAAAGTCAGAAGTAGGCCCTATATTTAAGCAATTTAACACCATGATACAAACCCAATTCCAAACAAAAATGCAGGTGCTAAAAACCGACAATGCAAAAGAGTTTTTTGAAACAATTTTGGGCGATTATTTTGTGGGTCAGAATTATACATGTGACTTCTTGTGTCGATACACTCCAACAAAATGGGATTGCAGAAAGAAAAAACAGACACCTCCTTGAAGTTGCTCGATCACTGATGTTTACCACACACGTCCCCAAGAACTTCTGGGGTGAAGTAGCCTTAACAGCTACCTATCTCATAAATAGGATGCCTTCTCGAGTCTTGAATTTCCTAACACCCTTACTCCAATCTTTCCCAAACACTTGTATACTGTCTACTCTTCCTGTAAAAATCTTTGGTTGTACCGTGTTTGTTCACATACATGCCCAACATAGGAGTAAACTTGATCCAAAAGCACTCAAATGCATTTTTGTCAGATACTCCTCAAATCAAAAAGGGTATAAATGTTATTCCCCAGTCACAATGAAGTTCTACAACTTAATGGACGTCTCCTTCTTCGAACAATAACCCTACTACAAAGATAATATTCAGGGGGAGAACTTTACTCAAGAATATCAGCTTTGGGACATTGATACCATGGACTCATCTTTTGTCCTTTCTCCGAACTCAACAAATCAAAGTCACAGTCAACTTCCTGCCATCCACCTCGAGTCATCTCAACCAAATCCAAGTCAAAATTCAATACCTAATATTCAATCTTAACCTGATCCTTGTTCTCAAACCGAGCCTCAAACACCTCAACGTCTCAATCACACACAACCTGCAGCAACCAACGAATTTCGTGTCTACTCTAGGAAGACCAAAACTCAAGAAAGGAAAAAACTAAAGCCACCTGATCAAGGCCATGAATCTAATTCGACTCCAGAACCATAAAGTTTACCAGGTAACAATAGTATCAATTCTGCTCCTGGAAATTCACCTATTGATGACATATCTATCGTCTTAAGAAAAGGAAAGAGGTATTGCACTGATCATCCTATTTATAATTTTGTCTCATATAAAGGATTATCACCAAGTCATCGTGCATTTGTTAGAAGCCTTGACAAAATACAGGTTCCAACTTCAATCCATGAGGCTCTTAATGTACCAGAATGGAAGGCAACCATTTGGGAAGAAATCTGTGCTTTAGAGAAGAATGGGACTTGGGAGATATCTGAGTTACCTTTAGAGAAACGTCATGTTGGTTGCAAATGGATCTTTATAGTCAAACACAATGCAGATGGGAGTGTTAACAGATGTAAAGCAAGACTAGTAGCTAAGCGATTCACTCAGTCTTACGGGATTGATTACCAGGAGACCTTTGCCCCTGTAGCTAAACTCAATACAATCCAAGTGTTGCTCTCACTTGCTTCAAATCTAGACTGGCCACTATATCAGCTGGATGTGAAAAATGTTTTTCTCAATGGGGATCTAGAAGAAGAAGTCTACATGGGGATACCTCGTGGCTTTGATACTCCAGTAACTGCCAACAAAGTCTGCAGACTCAAGAAATCTTTATATAGACTTAAACAATCACCGAGAGCTTGGTTTAAGAGGTTTACTAGAACAGTGAAGAAGTTCAGATATGATAAGTGTCAAACTGACCACACCATGTTTGTCAAGCACTCATCCTCCGGAAAATTGGCAATACTCATCATGTATGTTGATGACATCATCCTAACTGGTGACCATGACGACGAGCTGCACAAGTTAAAAGGTTTTTTAGCCAAAGAATTTGAGATCAAAGACTTAGGCAATGTCAAATACTTCCTTGGCATGGAGGTGGCAAGGTCGAAAAAGGGAATTTCAGTCTCACAGCTAAAATATGTGTTAGACCTCTTGAAAGAAACAGGGATGCTTGGATGCAAGCCGGCTGACACACCTATGGACTCTAACTCAAAACTAGGAAGCGAAAATGGTAGTGCACTCGTTGACAAAGGGAGGTATCAAAGATTGGTTGTGAAACTCATTTATCTCTCACATACTAGACCAGATATCAACTTTGTTATAAGCGTGGTAAGCCAATTTATGAACAAACCAATAGAAGAACACATGAAGGCTGTATATAGGATTCTTAGATACTTAAAGAAGACACCAAGCCTAGGATTGTTCTTCAAAAAGGTAGCAAACAGAGGAGTCGAGATCTTCACTGATGTAGATTGGGCTGGATCTGTGGTCGATAGACGATCAACCTCAAGCTATTGCACTTATGTTTGGGGAAATTTAATCACTTGACGAAGCAAGAAGCAATCAGTGGTGTCTCGATGTAGTGCAGAAGCAGAGTTCAAAGCACTGGCACATGGCATTTGTGAGGGAATATGGTTAAAAAGGGTACTCAATGAGCTAAAAATCCAAACCACGGGACCTATGCAAGTGTTATGTGATAACCAGTCTGCAATCAGCATAGCAAAGAATCCGATGCATCATGACAGGACAAAACATGTAGAGATCGATAGACACTTTGTCAAAGAGAAGATAGATACAAGTATGAAATCACTTGTATACATTCCAACCAGCCAACAGACATCCTAACTAAGGCTGTTCCCAGGATGATGTTCGAGGAACTCAACTCCAAGCTAGGTTTACTTAACATCTACAACCTAGCTTGAGGGGGAGTATGGAAATCTGTGATTTGTGATCTGATTTCTAGGGATTAGTGGCTGGAAATCGGTTTGATTTGTTTCCTAGAATAAAGGGAAATTGGTATTATTTTATCAGTTTCTCATTTAGTTGTTCTTTCCTATTTTTTAGTTCCTTGATTTCAGGAAGTGATTTATTCCTTTCTTGCTATTTATATGTGTACGTTTTTCAGTCAAGAAATAAGAGAATAATTAAAAGATCCATTCACAATTTCTCACAAAAAATAAGGAAACTACTTTGCTAATTAATTTATCCACTTTCAATTAACACTGCTTAAATCTATTAAAGAATGGCAAAAATCTAGTACATTGGTCCATGTAAGGAAATAGAACAGTATAACATTATGAGAAAATTTTGAAAAATAATTTAATATTGTATTGAAGCTCCAAAAGCCCTAATAAGCAATTTAATCCAATCCATTAGCTTTAAATGAGCATATGAACACAAAATGAACAAATTTGAAAGGATTTTTTTTTTATC
The DNA here is from genome assembly GCA_019395295.1 of Osmanthus fragrans. Classification (NCBI taxonomy): domain Eukaryota; kingdom Viridiplantae; phylum Streptophyta; class Magnoliopsida; order Lamiales; family Oleaceae; genus Osmanthus; species Osmanthus fragrans. The sequence goes on from CM033352.1 coordinate 21,746,051, forward strand.
GATTTGCACTTTTATTACATTTGATAAGATTGGGTGAACAACTCAAAATTTTCCCATCTATTTCATTGGAAAAGTAAAGAGAAGAAATAGTTTGTAGGTTATTTATCTTGAAGCTTTCATCCTCAGTTGTTCGTTGAATACAACATTTCTAGTGTAACAAATTGGTCCACTAGTCTCAAATGAGTTCTATAGAGAGATGAAATTGCCTAGTTTAGCTATCCAAGTATTTGCCCAAAATTCTCAATTACCTAGATGAGAATTACCAACATTTGATTTTCACTACAATACTTACAACCAGTAAAACAATTAAATTTCAGCTTGCAAGTGCTATTATTTATGTGACTTCAAGGGAGAACCATTTGTTTGGGAGAAAGTTCCATGGCTCACCCAAAGGAATCTTTTTGAAGACAATCAGCACCTCAAACAAGCAATTCACAGACATAGTACATAGAACCATCCCGTGCAGCGAAATGAAGATGTGTACTCCCTGGGTAGCTGTAACTATTGTCTGTCATTATAACTGATAAATACAACAAAATGCTAAAAGAACTGGATTAAAGATATACCTATATCCACCCGTAGAAGTACACCCAAAAACTCGACTGCTGAATAGAACATGAACACAATCTCTTTGTATTTAACGAGCTGCCAAATAAATATGAAGAATATGTAACAAGGTGTGCATTGAACCAAAAAACATGAGAAACCTCCCAACATTCTAATTGGAGACAAACTTCACCAGATATAGCTAATGAATATGAAGAATATGTAACCTGATGTGCATACCTAATAAAATCACAGTGAAGGTCAACCAAAATATACTGAAAAAAGACCCAAAATTGAAGTGTCTGATCATGCTCACGAAAGACAAAAAAATAGCATTAGAAGGCCAACTGGCCATAATTGAGAGAGAGGGTTAAAGAGCTGCACCTCATGATCACAATCCACAAGTTGTTGCTCACTGAGGCCTTGTGCCATGCCACCAATCGTGAGACTGCGCACCACTATGGCTCTGATGGCTCCCCCTTTTGCAGATTTCTTCTTCTTCTTACATAGAGGATTTTCTGACTTGGGGTTTTGCTCATCCGGAGAGAGAGAACAAAAAGCAATTTGAGATATTTATTGCTGGAGAAACCAGTTTGGGAAAAGTATCCAAATCAATGTGAAGGGGGAAATGCATGAAAATGAGGAATTAGTGGCAAAGAGTCGGTTGATCCGGTCAATTTTTTAAAATAGTCTTTGACCATTTTAAATTTTTTAAATTATCTATAATACCCCCAAACATAAGATTTACAATCTTGTTATCATAATATAAAATATTTTCAACTTGGCCCTCAAAATTTCAATTCATCCCAAAATTTTAATTCATTTATAATTGCTCTCGCTCCCTCCCTCTCCCACAAATTGGTATCAGAGCCTAGTAACGAGCCTAAAGAAAAAATTTAGAACTTTAGAAATATTTTCTAGAATGGATAGAAAAGATAAACTAATTTTAGAAGAATTACAAAATGTTGCTATTTTAACCAATACTAATATAATTAAATTACAAGAGTTAACGACAAATTGAAGTAGCAAATTTAAATTTCTAAGTGAAGAGATAAAATAAATAAATAATTCTCAACAGTTAACTGACGTAAAAAATAAAGCATTACAAATTTTAGTAGATGAATCTCCCGAATATGAAGAATAAGATATTATTATAAATCAATTTTTAGAGCAATATGATAATTATACTTTACCTTTAGAAAAAATCGATATGATAAATCAAGACATCATAACTCAGGTGAAAAATATTGAATCAAATTTAAAAATTGTAAATGATAATATTAAGATTGGACCAAAAATCCTATATAAACAAATTGAATCAAAATTTAAAGAATTAAAACTTAAAAATAATTCTTATGCTTCAATTGAATCACCTTTACCGGCATATGTTATAGAAGAATTAGAAACTAAATTTTTTTAAGCTACTGGAGAGAAATTAGAAGCTTATAAACAAAGTCTAGAACAATTAGCTATCCAAACTGAGAATATATATATATATATATATATATATATGAATGATTCTCTACCTAAAGAGGAGATTACTGAAATTAATACTCCACCTTTAAATGAACAAGTCGAGTCGTTGGTTGGAGAAGCTAGTGGAACTAAAGTTACTATTGATTGGATTCAAGATGAATCTGATTACTGGAATTTGGAATGGATAAGAGAACATGGAATAACTAATGAGCGAGAAGGTTATAATTTTAGAAAAGGTCCAAAAACTATAGCAACCAAGTCTATACATCTTAGGGATAATAATCCAGTTAAATTATTTACTGAACCAATTCCTACAACAGGCATATGTAAAATAAAGTAATCTCTCTATCTAGTATTTTGAGTTGTAAAATAAAAATTTATCTCTCTTTCTAGTATTTTGAGTCTTGTAGCAATTTCAGTTTCTCTCTTTGAAGTCAAGCGTGTAATAAGGTAATCTCTATGAAATTTTATTTTCCTTAGAGAAAGTACCAAAGAGTGTAGTCAAAGTATGTATGTGTACTCTTATGTAAGAGATATTAGTGTGATGTGTTTATAAAATTAAAGTTGTTTTAAGACACTGTCTTTTTATCCTTGTTATTTTCTCAAAAAACTCTTATCTTACTTATACTCTAACGGTAAAAACCCTGAGGGTTAGTGCAAGTATCTTACTGTCGTGTTGCTGTGTGTTTTTGGCGTCGTTAGACAAAGCCATGAAAACCCTGCTACCATTTAAGGTGATATTTTAACAAGGAGTTGAAATGAAAACTATGATTCCGTGTGATCCACTGTAAGATATGCAAAAGAGTCAGAGAGAAAACCAATAAGTGTGCAGAAGTCATGTTGGACCTTAACCCACTTTCTTAAACTCAAACAACACCGATCACTTATATCTGAGTATACTAACATACGAAGGCAAGCACAAGGGAAATCTCGTTGATATTAATCTGTTTTTACCTTCTACTCCAATATTGTAAGATCTTTCTTATTTATGTTATATTCTTGCATTAATATTTGTTTTTCTACTATTTATAAAGTTTTAATTACTGTTATTAGAAGTTTAAAATCGCTTAAGATTATTTATTATATTTGTAGTTTTATTCCTGGATATACTATTGAAGGATTAGATAATTTATTAGAAAAATTGTTAGATAAAATAAATAATATTACTTCTCAATTAGAAAATATAAATACTTTATCAGAAGAATATAATAGACTTAAAGAAAAATATGAAAAATATGTTACAGATTATTCTAATCTATTAGATCAAACAATGGATTTATATTTTGAAATTCAAGATAGAAGATAAAAACTAGTTTGTAAACCGATTCTAAAAGATAGGATATATTTTGCAATATGTAATTCATTTAATTAAGAGTAATATAGACTCTTTATCAATTGGCTATGTTAGGTACTTTGACTAGATTATTTTTAAAAGTACCCCCATGAAAATAGCCCAAATAGAAAGCCAAATTTTCAGCCTTTGACTATTCCAAATAATAGGAACTACCTAAAATAGCCCAAGTATAGAAATTGCAACTAAGTCACCATAATACAAAAAGAATCCAATCAAATATTAGAATCTAATGAGAAGACCTACAATGAATAGATTATCAAAAGAATATAGGAAATTAAAATTTAGATTAACACTAAGATTTTATATAACCATAATAAATAATAGAATGACTAAAAAACGGATAAAAGAATTTTTAGAATACTAGATTTTTAGATTATATTTGATTTTGAAGATTTTGAAGAAGGTTATAGTACTCTCCTCCCCCCCTACCATCCAACTTTATTTGGTATCAAAGCCATAGATCATAATCATAATATAATAATAGAAAATTTATGAAATAGATATAAAGTAATAAAAGAAATATTTAATATAATAATAACAAAACTTATAATAAAGGAAGAAGTCTTAAAAATCGTGCTTATAAAACTAAAAGATATACCCTTAGAAATCAGAAAAGAGATAATAGAAAAAGTAAAAATAAATATAGTAAGAGATTTTATAATATGGGAAATTATACTAAAAGTAATAGATCAAGAATAATATACTGCAATAATAAGACAAAATTAACCATAAGAATAACCATGAGAATTAGAATTAAAAAGATAGATAACTATTATAAATTAGAAGAAAAAAAAATGATATCAAATATTTTATGAACACATTCCTAATAAATCAAAAATAATAACATTAAGTATAATTAAAAAAATTACCTAGAGAAATAAAAGAGCAAATATTACATAAATTAATTATAGGATCTATAAAAGATAGATATGTATATGAAATGATTACTAGAGAATTTGAAAATATTTTATATTATAGAGAAATATATGAATCGTCATAAAAATAAGGAGCTATAAATAATGAATAATGATAAGACAGCAAGAAAGCTCAATAACATCATTAAAAATCTAAATAAAATACAAGAAAAAAACCTCAAAAATATTACTAACATCAGAAGACATAAAAGAACCACAAGAAAAAATATTAGGAAAACTAAAAATAAAAAACTAGAATTAAAAGAAAAATATTTTAAAACTGTAAAAAATGAATTACCCAATAATGAGATGGCAATAAAAAGTTTTGATAAAATCATAGAAGAGAGTGAAAATAAAAATTATAAAATATCATATTTATTAGAAGCTAAAAAGTGATAAATCAAGAATATAATGTCATTTTCAGAATCATTTGAAGAATTAAAGAAATTAATAAGAGAATTAATAGATGAAAATGAAGAATTAAGAAATGAAGTAGGAATGTTAAAAATAGAAATTAGATAAATGAAACAAAACACGAAACCAATAGATAAAAAAATATAGAAAAAGATCAAATAAAAAGAGAAATAACAAGAATGAGAAAGAAACATGTAGAAACAGAAGGATACTATGAATCTGGAAGTATGGATAATAGATTTAGAAGAGAAATATTACCAATAATCTTAGAATAAGAAAAAGAATATGACAAATATACAGAAAAAAAGGAAAAGATAAAAAAGATGATGAATGAAGAAATAGATAACTTAATAGAAAATTTTGATCAACTAAGTATAGAAGAATTAGAAAATTATGAAATAATAATGAATACTGGTGAATGACCAATTCCTGCACCTGGAAGTATAAGTAATAATCCAAAACTAAAATTTTCTGAATTAGAAGGAGGATATGCACCAATGCCATATAAACCTTACAGACAGTACTATGATAGAATTGTACAACAACATAAGATGGACAAATATAGAGATCAATTTAACCCAAATGCAGATTATGATAGACCAATAAATCATGGAGGAGTAAAACTAGATCTAGATTGTAAAATAGATACTAAGAAAGTCTTATTAAAATGAGCAAATGCAATGATATTATTCTTTTTATACAACCAAGATGATACATGGGAATCTACAAAAAGAAGAATTGATTATTTAATAGCATCATTTGAAGGAGATATAAGAAATTGATGGGAAGAAGTAATTGGAGATACTAAAGCATTAATGAGAATAAATGTACGAACAGAAATGCAAAAAATTTCACAAGATAGAATACAAAAATTAGTACAATATATATCAAATGAATTCTTAGGAGAAAATTGGATAAGAAAAGCAGAAGAAGAAGCTAGAAGAGAAAAGTTAATAGCAAGATTATGATTAATAAACATTATGATATGTGACATATGTAAAATAAAAAAATATACGTGTCAATTCAAAAATTTTTATTATACCCAATTTTATAGTAATGAAAATCAAGGACCATATTTAAAAATGTATTTTGCTAAATTACCAAGAACTTGGAATATATATATTTTAAAATAGAATATGAGAGATATATAAAGGATAATCCAATACCATATACATTAGGAAATAGAATAAAATTTCTATTTGAAATATTAGCATAAATAGGTAAGAATAGATAATTAATGAAAAAATCTGGAAAATTAATAAGAATTTGTTGTGAGGATATAGATAGACCTATTAATTGGAGATGTGAACCAGAAAAAAAATATAAAAGGAAGTTCAAACAAAAAAAGTATAAAAAATACAAATAATTTAAAAAGAAATACCAATAATCAAATAGGTGATATTATAAAAGAAAATATCAACAAAAAGAAAATAATTTTACAAAGATAATAAAAAAAATATAAATGTTGAAATTGTGGAAAAATAAGACATAATAATAAGACAATATTTTGTCCAAAGAAATGGACAATGTAATAACATCTCTACTAGGAGTATATGTACAACTTACCATTGTAGAAACTAATCAAACAACATGTACCTTAATAGATACATGAAGTGATATAACTATTGTAAAAATATTTTTGTTAAAAAGTTGGAATAATGATAATACTATAAAAATTACAGGTGTCACAGAAACATCCACACCAATTACTAAAAATAGAGAGAAGATAAAAATCTTACTAGGAAGTAAACAAATAACTATAAACAAGGTATATGCCTATGATCTATTAGAATGTGATATATTATTAGGAAATGACTTTATACAATTTACTAAAAATTTCAAGAGAATTTAAACCATGCAAAGTTCAGCCAGCCCAGCGTAGTGAAAAGATAGTACAAATACCGATAAAAACAAATGTCAAAATACAAAAAATACAAATAATAGAAAAATCAGAAATGATAAAAGAAATAATAAAAAAGATAGGAAATATTTATAATGAAAATCCACTAATTTATTGGAAACCAGAACATCTAAAAACAAAAATAGAATTAACTGAAAACGTAAGAGTAAAATCAATGATGTATACCATACAAGATATTCAAGAATTTAATAAACAAATTAAAGAGTTAAAAGAGATGAAATTAATTAGAGCTAGTAATGGATCACATAGTAGTCCAGTTTTTATGGTAATGAAACACTTTGAACAAGTAAGAGGAAAATCAAGAAAGGTAATAAATATACAAAATTTGATGAATATTTTCTACCAAATAAAGATGTTTTGATCAACCTTGCAAAATGAAAAGAATATTACTCAAAGTTTGACTGTAAGTAAGGATTTTGGCAAATCAAGATGAAAGAAGATCATATATGGAATTTAGCACACCTCAAGATAAGTATGAATGGATAGTTATGTCATTTGGATTAAAAAATGCACTTCAAATATTTCAGAGGAGAATGGATAATATTTTTAGAAAATATAATGATTTTTTATTACTATATGTTGATGATATATTAATATGCTCAGAAAATAAAAATGATCATAAAATCATTTTATAAAATTCTTAAAAGAATGCCAAAAAGAAGGAATAGTCTTATTTGAAAAAAATGTTATTATAGAAAAACCTGAAATAAGATTTCTTGGATTAATTATAAATAAAAATAGAATAAAATTACAGTCTCATATATCTAAAAAAACAGAAAAAATTTCAGATAAATTAGAATCTAAGGAACATTGAGTTTGGAGATTGATAATATCAAACAGATGATATCAGAGGTGAAATTTGGGACAGCATATGCCAAAGAAGAAGCAAATGATATAAAAATTGGGATGGAGATATTAGCTGAAAGCTTAAGTCATAATGTTAAATTATTACTTGAGATCAGTGAATCTCATACTAAAGTTACAAATGAGATGAAAGACAGAATTGATGCTCTTAAAGCACAATTAACGTCTATGAATACAAACAAAGATATAAAGATTGATGTTTTAGCACGAACTTATAAAATACCAATTGATACCAAACAGGGATACCAACATGTATCAAGGAGTGATCCACCAAGCGGAAGCAGCAGTGGACTAAAGAAAGATGTTATGATCCAAAATCCCAGAAAAATAAAAATTGGTGATAATCCTAAAAAGATTATTATCAATGAAAAACATACAAAATCAATTCGAATACAACCAGATGAAAAAGATGAAGTCCCTTTGTCTGCAAAAGAAGAAGAATATAAAACTTTTACCAAAATAATTTATGAAATGTAAACAAGTGATTCATATTTTATTTCACCAGGTGATCACATTTACCCATGGATAATCATGATGAAAAAAGCTGATCCAGTCATGGTTAAAATGACAGTCGATTATGGATATTTGGATTTAATTTATCTAGATAAATCTCTTAAAGAAAATGATAGATTTGATGACATATTCAAATCTCAAAATATGCATAATGACGATCAATTTATCTCAAATTTTATACAATCAGTCCAGAAGTTGAAGATGAAATTTTTTATCCAGCAGAACATATAATAACCATTGGACATGTTGGATGAAAGTTTCAGATGGGTGTAGGAAGAAATCATAAATCAGTACCAAAATTTACAAAATCATGGATAAAAAGTTGAAGAGTCATTGGATACAAAGTCCTTTATAACATGGCAAAAAACTTTTATAATAAAAAATTCAGATGCATATGCCAGTACAATGGATGGACACTGTTAACCAATGATGGAAAACAAAAATCTGAAGTTTTTAAAGATTTTATCGCCAAATTTGACATACATCAAATTCCTAGAGCCATTTCAACGTTACAACGAGCATGTGAAGCAAGAGATTACCCCACTTGCCGACAGAATAAAGATTGAAACAACAGATACCAACAAAGGACTCCAAAGAGATAAAGATAACATGATAAAAGGAGTCTAGCTGCATGTGAAGACAAGGATGGAAGGACAATGATAGAGGGACAGTGCCCTTGATAAAAGAAGATGTGATATAGAGTAGACATAATAGAGGGGTCAAGGGACTCTTGATGAAAATCACAAATTAGTGCAATAAACGTAAGCAATGATGCAAGAGGCTAAATTGTACCTCATGTAGTTGTATATATAGAGGCATTTGGGCTGATAGAAGGCAGAATTTTTTGAGCACTCGATTTGTGAGATAGTCAAAAATATTTCTATCTTTGATCTTATATCAATTGCAAATAGATAAATAATATTCCAATACTATTCCAATCCTTTATGAAAAATATGAACTTCTAAACTTTCTTTCCCATAGATTCTCAAGAGATCTAAAAGGAAATTTCCTTCTTATTTTAGCATTCAAGAGAGTTTTTCTTTTAGTCGAAGTCTAGAGATTTATTTTTACAAACGATACAGTGAAGGCGTAGGAACTGGAGTCCGTTACACCCGCTAAGGCAAGAGGCCGTTAGGGTGTAAGGATTGTTTACAGCCAGAAGGTCACTCGGTTCTGAGAATAAAAATTCAGATCAAAACTAAGGTAAAACCATTATTTTTTGCTAAAATTAGAATGAATTTTTTTATGATCTTAGAGAATCTCAGGGATTATTCATTATGATATTTATATTAATACTTGTAGTTTAATATATATGTCAAGATATACTATTAAAAGTTTGGATAATTTATTAGAAGAGATATTAAAAAAGATAAAATATATCAATTCTCAATTAGAAAACATGGATATATCATCTAAAGAATATAATAAACTAATAAAAAAAATATGATGAATATGTTACAGATTTTTCTAATCTATTAGATCAAAGAATGGACTTATATATTAAAATTCAAATACAAGAAACTAATTTGAAAATTATTCTAAAAGATAGGATATATTCTGCAATATACAAGAATTTATTTCATTAAGGGTAATATATACTTTTTACAACCTTTTACAAAAAGCATAATTTACTAGGCCAATCAGAAAAATCTCCCAAGTGAAGGAAAGTGGGATAAATGAGCAGAAAAACCTGTTTGGGAATAGTGTGTGAAAAGGAGACACAAATGAATAGTAACTGGCTCTCCGCGTGCGCAGAAAGCGCTGTCTCGACGGGTTGAAGTTTTCTTCCATTTTGATGCTTAACCAGTTTGGATAGCAAGAAAAGCAACGAGATACATGTATTTGGTTTCAATTTTTTTCCAATTGTAGGCCCACATTAATGAGTGTTGTTGGCAATTGTGAAATTTCACAATTGCCAACAACACTCTAATTTCACAATTGCCAACAACACTCATTAATGTGGGCCTACAACACTGTAGCCCAATTTATTGTCTCTCTACTCTTATATATATATATATATATATATATATATATATATATATATATCATCTGCACAATTATTATAGAGTTGATTGAATTAAAGTCAACAATTGTGGTTCTGAATTTTCAGTCGTAACTACACTGTAGAAGAAACAAATTGAACAGTGCACAAAAGTGAAGTGTGATAGCAAGGGTGCACAAATGAATAGTACACACCTCATCCTCTCTTATAATAAATAAAAATAAAATACTAAAAATTTGAATATTAAAAGGTTATAAATGTATAAATTGTTTACAACCGTCTTGCTATAGTGTGTACAACCAGTTTGGCTACAGTAGTGTGAAATCTTCTCCACCAAAATGAACAATAATCACCTCATTCTCTCTTTTAAGGTAAATGTAGATTTTGATTGCTAAGTTGAAATTCTGAAAATGTTGAAGTGTGAAATTGCTTTCAAATGATAGTTGAATGACCAAATTGAAGTTAATAAATAGTTAAATGGATAAAATTGAACTTTGGATTATAGATGGATGACCAAATTGAAGTTTGAAAAAAATGATGGATGAAGTTAATAAATAGTTAAAGGAAGAAATAGCACTTTAGACTATACTTGGATGAAAAAATGAAAATTAATATTTGGACTACCAAATTAAAAATTTGAAACGTTGAGGGATGAAATTGTTTTCTAAAAATAGTTGAATAACCAAATTCAGGTTTTGATAAGTTGAAAGATGAAATTGCTTTTGTAATATAGTAGGATGAAAAAATTGAACTATTAGAAAAGTTGAAGAACGAATATGGGTTTAAATAATAATGGACGATCAAATTGAACTTTTGAAAAGTTGAAGGATGAAATTTGGTTTTGAAAAAAAAAATAGTTGGATTACCAAATTGAGATTTTGAAAAGTTCAGGGATGAAATTGCTTTCTAAAAATAGTTGAATAACAATAGATGGACAGCAAATTGAAATTTTGTAAAGTTCAAGGAAACCCTACACCCTAAAATTATAAAACCCTAAACCTTCAACTTTTCCAATTTCATCCTTATTATTTTCCAAAAGTTAATTTGGTCATCAAACTATTAGAAACAACATAGCCAGCAAAACTGTTGAGGCAGACTGTTTGCATACTATGTTCCTTGCAATGGCCGATGCTAGGGCTGATCTCATTAAACTGGCGAATCGATTGCATAACATGAATGACCTTGGATGCATTACCTTTAATCAAGCAACAAATATTTGACAAGGAAACTTTGGAAATATTTGCTCCACTAGCCAGTCGATTAGGGATCTTTACTTGGAAAGAGCAACTTGAAAATCACTGTTTTAGATATCTCAATCCAAATCAACACCAAGAAATGTCATCCAAACTTTTGAAGTCTTTTGATGAAGCTATGTTTTCTTCTATAGTCGAGCAAGCTCTAAAGAGTGATGTCTTTTCTTATTGTTAAGGATATAATCTCACATCGAATAAAGATGAAAACATAAACCAACTTATAAGGTAGTTAACATTTTAAGATGGAACCTCAAGTCTTTACATGGTATCAGATCGCATTAAGCTCCATACAAACAATTAGATCTAATTAAAACTAAAAAATGAGCACATAGATTTCAAGATTGGTTTGTTTAAACGAGCCATCATCTTGCGGGGGCATGATAAATGATATAATCTCACATCGAATGAAGATGAAAACATTGATCAACTTATAAGGTCTTGGGCTATACCTCTTAATAATGTTGACATTTTAAGATGGAACCCCAAGTCTTTACACTTATCACTCTGTTTGTGCGCCATAAGAGCCTATATAACATCTAATCCTAGATGTTAAAGTATGCTCTTGTTCTCTTATACACTCCCATCCACAGAGTTAGCAGGCTCACATACAAAAGAAACAAACCAATATCTTCTCATGCAATTTGTTAACCCTCAATATTTTTCTTTGCTATATTTTCTAAGTCAGGTAAAACATATTTATCTATCTAACTGATTTTGGGGATTGATTATTTGCATGAATGACTTCACAGTAGCTTCAGTTCCCGTACTAGTTTGATTGAACACAGTTAATGTATAAATATTGTCAAGAGGTAAAAAATATTTTTTTTGCCCAAAATGACGTTGAACTGTGTTTTGTTCTTGAGGCGCTAGAAGTCTTCAATATATAACTTGTGACATGTTTTCAAGCTAAATACATTGTTTTCCTATTCCAAAACAAATCACGTTAATCTATCTCATATGGTGGTGTAATTTTTGTAAGGCTTTAATCGATCATGTGTGCTTATATGTGAATTATTGTGTATTAAATTAAAAGACTATCAAATTTGGTTAAGCCCATTTAAAGTGATATGATAAGATTTCGGTATTTTGGATTTTAATGCATCTAATTAAAGTATGGACTTTTATGTATAGAGATCAGATCATTGTTCCTAATTTCATGACGGATTGAATTAGGTTAACAGGCAATCGGTATATATATATATATACGGTTATGGTCTCTGAATCACATGTATTGTTCATTCTGTTCTGGCTCCCATCACCAGTGAAAAAAAGGGACGATGTGTTGATTTGGAAGACATAACTGCAGGATTCAATCATTGTAATTAACAATGTCTGATTCAGGTACGCTTCCGCTTTGGTTTATATTTTCTTGATGATCCAAAATGATAGATCTGGCTATTTTGACGGTATCGATTACTCCAACAAGTGGTATTAGAGCCACTTTCATTGAGAATTGAATATTTATTTGGTTCTTGTGATAATTTCAATAATTTCAAATTTAACAATTCCAGATCTATATTTTGTTGAATTTGAAAACTTTTGCGACATGTTTTTTCTTGTTGTCTTCCATAATTCGGATTAAAAGTTGAGGAATTTCAGATTACGGATTTTAAAGTTAAAAAAATAAAATAAAAATAAAATCGACAGTCTGAGTGGCAGCAAGAGGCACTGCGCGACAGTGCGAGGCAACAACACGATCTTTGGGGACGGGGGCTTCTGCTGCAAATTGGGTTATTTCATGGGCCTGCTTGCAATTTGAAATTAGGTTTAGGGTTTCAATTTATATATTTTTTTAAGTTTTAGCCCCTAAAGTTTGTAGTTCATACAAATTGGGCCTTTAAAGATCTGGGTTTAATAATTTAGTCCCTAAAATTTAAAAATTGATTAATTTGGGCCATTAATGTTCTGAATTTTGTAATTAAAGCCCTCAAAGTTTCTAATTTATTCAAATTGGCCCCTAAAGTTTTGAATTTGTTAATTTTTGCCCCCTAAAGTTTTGAATTATTAACCCTTAGGCCCCTAAAGTTTAAAACAAAATCAAATATGCAAATTCGATAGTTTTTTTTTTCTCAAATTTTGGTACTAAGGACTCTTTTGAGAGGTATAATATTCGAAAGTGAATCAATTGAAGCAACATGTTGCTAAAGGAAACTCTCTTGTGAAAAATAATTAACTTAAAATATTAAAAGGTGTTTGTGTGTGTTATTCATGGGAATATTGATCGGCCCAAAGGATGGTCAATATTTAGTCTAATTACACGTGCACCTGTAGTGATAAACATGTGGCGATGATATGGTTTAATGTGTGATCAATAAATCGGTCCAAAGAAAGGTTTATTGGTTGACATATTTTTATTGTCAATGTTTGATCAGTACACTAAGAGTACCACTTACAAGTCAATATTTCTGCCCAAAGACTAAATATTGATGTTGTGCTAGGTATTTTGTGATACGCCCTACCACTATTTGAGATTATTATTATTTGCATATTAAGGATATTCATGTGAACTGAAAATACCACAAATTGTTAATTTTTCATCTATTTATATTTGCATTATTACAATAAATTGACGTCTAAATGCACTAAATACCATTGTATTTTGATTTAGGTTGCAAATGGATGAATACGGTGGAAATTATGAGAAACAAGCGGAAAAGGGCCAAAATGAAAAAGAAAAGTTCAGGGACTAAATTGAAAATATCTAAAAGATGAATCGGAAGGAAAAACGAAGGGTTAAACGAAGTGAAGGCTAATTGGTTGAAGACATAAAGCTTTGGATGAAAGGAGAATAAGGAAAGAGGTCAAGAGTCGAGCAAACCAAGTTGGAGGACTAAAATGAAGAAATTTATTTGGCAACACCATGCGGTCGCATGGTGTAACAAGCCTTGCGGTCGCACAAGGTTCTTTAGGGAATTCAAAGGCAACAAATGTATGTTCCATATGACCGTATGGGTTTGAACTGTGTGGTCGCATGGTTATCTTCTGGACCCGAATTTTCAGTTTTCAAAATTGATGCAACCACTTAGGAAAACACATTCCAACACCTTTTTTAGCCCTAATTTCGAGCCCAGAATGCAGCTAATGAATTTCATACAATTTTCTCTCGTCTTTCGCTCAAGAAATCTCATGAAAGAACTGAAGAATTCGATGAAGCTACGAAGGAACTCAATTGGAATTGGTGACTTCGCATCTTTTATTCATGTAATGTGGTTTCTCATTGCCAAATAATTCTAGGGTTTGGACTCTCTTCTCATAAATTAGTTTTGAAATTGATTTAACTTTTATTAAATTCTTCATAGATCTAGTCATGCTCCTTCTATTGAATAATTGCAATATTTGTTGAATTTCAATCTCGATTATATTTATTGGTGGATTGAATACTGCCTTATGCTTGCTATATAAGGTCGATTCTTGATCTTATTCCAATAAAAAGGTTGCAAATGTGTTATAAGAAATCTAGATTCTAGGGTTACACTTGAATTAAATTGGTTTTCAGAGACATCTTCTGATTAGAGTATTGGGATGAAAATCTCTAATTGAGTTATAAAAAAGAATAATTGATGTTGATTGATCTAATCCAATTGAGGGAATTCCGACGCTACCCATCTCAAATATCGATTTTAATTTCACCATCTCGAAAATTGATCTAAATTGCATTCGAATAATAAATTATACTACACATTTCAAGAGAACGCTCATCCTTTTTGATCCTTTGAGAATTTATCCTATCTCCTTGTCAAATCCACACCCTAAAACTATGCTACAATTATCGCGTTAGTCTTTGGGTGTAATCATGAGCTATTCCAATTAATTGTTCTTCAATTCAATTTCAGGTTCTGCTGCTTATATCTCTACTAGCATCAATTTAATTTCAATGCTTAATGGCACCAACTTCAGGGCGTGGCAAGAGAACGTGATGATTGTTCTCGGAGTCATGGACTTGGATCTTGCTTTGCAGGTTGATCAACCTACTGCACTTACTGATAAGAGTACCTATGATGACAAATGAGAGATGGAAAAGTAGGAACAATTGAACCGCATAAGCTTAATGGTCATGAAGCGTGCTATTCCAAAAGTGTTACAATGCACTATGTCCGATAAGATGACTACGACTAAGAGTTTCCTTGAGGACCTTGAGAAGAGGTTTTCCAATAATGAAAAAACTGAAACTAGTACATTTTTTACAAACCTTGTCTCAATGAGGTACAAAAGGAAATGCATACATACGAGAGTACATTATGAAAATGTTTCATATTGCTTCAAAACTAAAGGTACTCAATTTGGATTTATCTGAAGACTTGTTAGTGCACTTGGTTCTGATATCCCTTCCGACACATTTCAATCCATTCAAGGTGAGCTACAACTATCAAAAGGACTCATGGTCCCTTAATGAGCTCATCTTACACTATATCTAAGAAGAGGAAAAATTGAAGCATGACAAGCCAGAAAGTGCTCACTTAGCCACCACCTCCAAGGACAAAAGTAACAAGAAAAGGAAAAATGATAAAGAAGCTGCGAGTACAACATCACAAAAAAAATAGCATAAGGAACCAAGTGAGGGTGGTTGTTTCTTCTGTGAAGTTGCAGGTCATAAGAAGAAGAATTGTACCAACTACCATGCATTGCGTGCCAAGAAAGGTATTCTTCTTCATTTAGGTTATTCTAAAGTTAATTTAACTTCGGTGCCTAGACATACATGGTGGATAGATTCTGGCGCAACAACTCACATCAGTATGTCTATGTAGGGTTGCCTGAGTTGCCGAAAATCAAGTGATGGTGAAAGATACATCTATGTTGGCAACGGCAAAATAGTGGAAATAGAGGCAATAGGAAAATTTAGATTATTGTTAAAGACTAGATTTTATTTGGATATTAATGAAACATTTATTGTACTGTCTTTTAGACGAAATTTGATTTCTATTTCTTCTTTAGACAAATCTGACTATTCTTATTCATTTGAAAATGGAAAATTTAGTTCGTTTCATTATTCAAAATTGGTTGATTCTGATTCTTTATCAGGTTACGATAATCTTTATTTAATTGATACAATTGCTTCTTTTAATGTATCCTTGCATGTAAGCACTCGAGGTGTAAAGAAAAAATTAACCCAGGAGAATTTTGCCTCGTTGTGGCACAAGATATTAGGTCACATCTCCAAGAGGATAATCGAGAGACTTGTGTCCAATGGAATTCTCGATCCCCTTGGCTTTATAGATTAAGACGTGTGTTAACTGTATAAAGGAAAAACAAACCAATAAAATGAGATTTCAAGCCAACAGGACGTTGGACGTCTTAGAACTTATACTTACGGATATTTGTGAACCATTCCCTACGGCTTCTTGGAATGGTCAACAATATTTTATAACGTTCATAGACGAATTTTCAAGATATGGCTATATATATCTCATTCATGAAAAATCACAGTCACTGGATGTGTTAAAAAAACTATAAAGCTGAAGTTGAAAACCAACTCGGCGGAAGGATTAAAAACGTCAGATTTGATCGTGGTGGTGAATACTATGGCAGATATGACGGTTCAAGTGAACAACGTCCATGACCGTTTGCTAAATTCCTAGAGGAATGCGGTATTGTCCCACAGTACACTATGTTGGGTTCGCTCACTATGAATGGTATTGCTAAAAGATGAAACAGAATGCTTAAGGACATGGTGAGGAGTATGATTACTCAATCTACAGAATCACTCTGAGGTGAAGCATTAAAGATCGCAACATATATAATCAATAGAGTTCCAACTAAGGTCATTGATAAAACCTCTTATGAGCTTTGGACGAGCAAAATGTCTAGTTTAAAACGCCTACACATTTGGGGATGTCCAATTAAGACAAGGTCTTATAGGCCAAATGAAAAGAAACTGGATGCAAAGAATATCAGTTGCTATTTTATTGGATATTCTGAAAGGTCCAGGGGTTACAAGTTTTATGATCCCACAACTAATGCAATTTTCGAGACAGGAAATGCCCGATTCTTTGAGGATGTTGAGTTTGCGGGGAAAGAAAGGGTTACAAACCTTGTTTTGGAAGAGGAATGCATTGAAATTCCTACAATTGCCATTGACAATGATTAGGTTTCTATCCTGACATTGTTCAAGAAACAACTCTAGATCAAGACGGTGTCGTAACTCCCTCTGAAGGTCAACAAATTGTTCCAGAAGAACAAACTCTACAGCCTTAAGAACCAATGACATTAAGAAGATCCACTAGAGAGAGGAGAAGTGAGGTTTCAGATGATTACATCGTATTTCTCCAAGAACATGAAGTTGACATTGGAGTGATGGAAGATGATCTTATCAACTTTCATTAAGCCATGGAAATTTATAACTCTCAAAAGTGGCTCGATGTCATGAATGAAGAGATAAAGTCCATGAAGGACATTGACGTATGGGACCTCGTTCCATTGTCTGAAGTGCAAAATCCATTGGTTACAAATGGATATTTAAGATCAAGAGTAATTCAAATGATGATGTAGAGAGGTATATGTCCCGTCTTGTCGCGAAGGGCGTCACACAGAAAAATTCATTGATTATAAAAAGACTTTCCAATTTCTTTGAAAGACTCTTTTAGGACTATAATGGCATTGGTAGCTCATTTCGATCTTGAATTACATCAGATGAATGTTAATATAGCGTTTCTCAATGTTGACATTGATGAAACAATTTACATGGTGCAATCGAAAAACTTTGTATCAGATGATGCAAAGCAAATGGTTTGCAAACTAAAGAAATCCATCTATGAACTCAAACAGGCGTCTCATTAATGGTATTACAAATTCTATCAAGTGATCATCTCATTTGGTTTTGAGATTAATTTGGTCGATGATTGTATATACCACAAGTTCAGTGGGAATAAGTATATTTTTTCTGGTTTCACATGTCGATGACATATTGCTTGCCAGCATTGATATAGGTCTATTGCACGAAACCAAGAGATTTCTAGAAAAGAATTTTGAGATGAAAGATTTTGGTGACACCTCTTTTGTATTAGAAATTTAGATATACCGAAATCGTTCTCGGGGTATTCTTCGATGGTCGCAAAAGAGCTATATTGAAAAGGTACTTAAAAGATATGACATGCAAGATTGTAAACTAGGTGACACCCCTGTGGCTAAAGGAGACAAGTTCAGTTTAAGTCTGTGCCCTAAGAATGACTTGGAAATTAAAGAAATGCAGAAGATTCCTTATTCATCAGCTATAGGGAGTCTGATGTATGCTCAGGTTTTGTACGCTTCCAGATATAGCATACATTGTTGGGATGCTAGGGAGATATTTAAGTAACCGGGGATTGGATCATTGGAAATAGCCAAACGGGTCATGCGGTATTTACATAGAACAAAAGACTACATGCTCACATACAGGAGATCGGATCAATTAGAGATCATCGGTTATTCTGATTCTGATTTCGCAGGATGTCAAGATAGTAGGAGATCCACTTCAAGCTATATTTACCTGCTTGCTGGAGTTGTTATTTCCCGGAAGAGTGCTAAACAAACACTCATAGCTACTTTCACCATGACAGCGGAGATTATAGCGTGTTATAAGGTATCAAACCATGGAATATGATTGCGAAATTTTGTCACTGGGCTGCGCATTGTAGACAGTATAGAAATACCGCTCAAGTTATTTTGTGACAATAAATCAGTAATGCTGTATTCCAATAACAACAGGAGCTCGACAAAGTCAAAGCATACAGATATCAAATTTCTGGCTGTTAAAGAAAGAGTTTGGAGTGGACAAGTGTCTATAGAGAATATCTGGACAAACTTCATGATTGCGGATCCGCTTACTAAGGGATTGATACCCAAGGTCTTTCATGAGCACACTAATCATATGAGTGTAATATCTCTTGAGGATGTCTAATTTCAATGGGAGTTTGTATTTTTGCTTTTCATATTAGACACATGTACTGTTATTTTGGATATGGTTTATGGTTAAAGTTATTTTTCAATTATAAAATTTTGGTTTATTATCTCTGAACTTGTTTGAAAATGATCTCACTAAGGTATTAAGATGGACCAGTTGGAAATATGCATGTTAAGATCACATTACATTTAATTTTCATGCTACACATCCATGCTTGAAGTACCTAGGAAGTTAAAGGACTACATAGTTTATCCCAACTTTAATGGGTATACTATATCTAGAAGTGACAACGTCTTATTCTACATATCATTTACTGTTATATTTAATTTAAACTTTAAAATTTTCAGGTACAGATCTCTACATACAGTAGTGAGAGGTAAGGGTATGATTCAGGTCGAAGTTCAGATTCGAACAAAAGGGCATTTGCAAGCTGAGTATGTATTTTCTGCTCATTGGAGATACAAGGTGATTGTGAACATTCGTCTTTTGTGCTTTAGATGGTTGAATGGGAACGTTGGGTCGTCGTCTGGCAGTATGAGGCTGTGAGAAAAGACTGGTCATCCATTGGCTTTGTTGACTCCATAAAGATTGCCCATTTTCTTGCAAACCTCATTGTGGCTCAGATGGACTTGTCTTTGTTATCATGATTGAGAATGATAAGGTTTGTTCTTCAGAAATTTAGTTGTTGTATTTATTACTTGAATGATATATCATGACCTATGAATGGAGGACTAATGATAGGTTTTCCATTTGTAGATTTCCAATTGTTTTTTGTGTTCAAGGGAACTTTTTTGGAACTTGAGTACATCGCTTCTTGAGTTCCAGGGAATTTTTTTCTTAGAGAATTAGTCTTTTTATATCTAGTGCTTTTTTAATGCTTGATAAGACAAATGATTTGGTGTTTGGATCCTGCAGATGTCTGTGCAGGAGTTCCCAGCAAACTCAACTATTATGGATCTGTTAGAAAGAGCCGGTTGAGGTAATTCTAGATGGACTACCTATGTATTTCCAGAGAAGGAAGAGTTGAGGCCACAGCTGAACCATGAGCTAGTTGGTGACCCCTTGGTCCTCCAGTTGTACTATGCCATCGATGAATGACTATGTCTCTGTTTGGTGTGGATTAAAATCAATTGTTAGTAAATTTTAATAAAAGTTGATGAAATTAATGGTTGAAAAGTTACGGAACAAATAAAATGTGTCATTAAAATTAATTGTTGACTTTTGACTTGAAATTTTAATCAATTTTTAATCCGCACCAAATAGAGGCTAGTCGTTCTTGTATATGTACGAAAACCAATTGTACATAATAGCTTCTTGTTTATGTTTATGAAGATAAAAGGTCATACGGAACTAAAGCGATCGTCTTTAAGCGAGTTTTTCATTTGCATTAAGCTGAAGTGTTAAGAAAGTTGGAATAACTTTTTATCCACACATTTTATTAGACTTACAAGTAGCACTTACTTCTCCACCACTCATTTTTGTTTGTTTATTCACACCTATTTTCGTGAATAAAGCGTAGGATGTCATTTCCTACCAATTTTATTAAGCTAAAAATAAGCTAATGCAACTTTCTACTTAATGAAGGATTTGATGTTATTACCAAATTCTGATGAGAAACATAACAAGCAAAATAAGTCTACACATCAAACCAGTCGATAAATTCAACGTTTTCACCACCTCGACTGGACAATTGACATTATTTATCTGTTAAATTTACATTTTTAAGTCTAGAAGACTAGTGCTTACTACTTAGTATTTGGAATAGGAACACCAATTGAAACCAGAAAAGAAATTTTATGTAAAATTAGCTGCTCGCAGAAATAACAGGCCAGTCCTACCATATAGCAGGAAGCAAATGAAAATGGTCATTCCGACTGCTTAGCAGAAGACTTAAGTTTCCAATTCTTAAATAACATCGAAACTACATTGGAGCAATGCCGAGGGAGAGCTTCTTAGACATCATTTTATAGCGAGATAGCTCAATTTCAAATAAAAACATTCTACATATCAAGTGCAAAAATAAATCCTTAAGTCAACTAGAATAATGCATGTATGGAAAGTACTTTTCGCTAGGGGGATCATTGCTGAGATCTCATCCTTATGTACAAAAACTAACTTATCTTGAACGTTTAGCTCCAATCAGAAAAGATACTCGCTGTGGGGTACCTTGGGGCAAATCTCTTCGGTCTTGGGAAATGTTGGGATTGGGAGGAGTAGGGGTAGGATCAACACCTTCGTCATCGTCCTCGGTTTCTTCAATTGGGTGGCTTCGCTTCTTTGGAATAGCCAGTTGGTAATTTGGACTAATCAAGGTATCCTGTTCTGTAGGAAGAGGAATTTCAGGCCCTGCTATTGATTTTGGCAACGGGATCGCCAACTCGAGTAGCACCTGATGAGTAGTGGATTAGAAATTTTTATACGATCGTTCAACAATTGAAATCAAGCTTTCATGTGTGTAAATATGAAAACAGAAGCACATTTGATCGAGTCGACACTTTTGGAAAAATAACATGATTAAAAAAAAGGGAAAATCATATTAGCATCTAAAGTCTTCTCACATTTCGTCACAAGTAGGCTATCAAAGCTTCATGGGAGAGGAAAAAACTGAATACTATCAGGAGATAGTACAATCTTGATGAGGAGTGTAAAAGCAAAATTAATTCCTCTAACTTGTATAGAATGTGGTCCTAGTGATGAGATATTACGATGGAGCTCCTAAAATCAAATCAGTACGGTCTAGACTTGGTATTGAACACACTTCCAAATATTGTTACACTTTTAAACCCAAAAATATTATCCAAATGGTACATGCAGTTGTTCTAAAACAGATGAATGAAGTCACATTGTACAAAATCCAGGAAAAACAAGAATAATTAACACATCATGGAGAAGTATAGTAAGAGATTACCTCTCGAGGTGGAGGTTGCGAGAAACTAAAATTGACTTTAGACTGAATCGCGAGCTTAATATCATCAGAGTCAATTATAGACTTCCCAGCATGTTCCGAGTAGACTTGTGCATCTGTTAGGACATCAACAACATACTGATACCACAGTTCTAAAAACTGATGCACAACATGAGGCTCGTAGTCATCAACATTCATGGATTTAAGCAGCGTCTTTACAACTTTTGCGTCTCTTGGTATGTCCTCTTCTCCTCCCTCTGCCATTTCCTCCACGCTTGTTCCCTACTGAAACAAATTTCCAACATAATTTCTCCTCTACAAATGCTACGAGAGAATTTAGAATAGTAGCAAGACAGAATTGGTAATCAAGCAATATGACACAAGAACGCAATTTCGGTTACCAAAGTGGAATAAAAAGAAAATAACACAGGTGAAACCCAAATACTACTGAATTTAACTGTTTGATTTAACATCAAAAGAATCTTTCCCTCAGTGTTTGAAAAAGTGTTTACATTTTGTTATTTTTGGATATTAGGCAACTAGTGAGGAATTTCAAGCTAATGATTCAAAAACAAGAAAATCAAATACAATCCCGAACCCTAACAAATTTCACTAATACGATTCAAATAATTTCACTAAAAGAAAAAAAAAAATTCACCATTTTCGATTAAGATATTTTAATGCAGTATAATATTTAAAAAAAAAAAAAAAAAAAAAAAAAAAAAAAAAAAATTGAAAATTCCATTGACAACAGATTTTGGAAATTCATATGATTTATTTTTACAGGAAAAATTCACCAGTACTCTCACACACACACACATCATCCCTTGGTGTTCTGGAAAAGGAGCTATTCATAGGGGTAGGATGGTTTGAATTGGGTTTGGCCCCCAATTCAAATGTTTAATGATGCATAAAACTCCAGCACTAACTAAATTTACATAAAACATTAATATAATCACTTGTACAATGTGTTTCCATTAAATAAGCATAGTCAAGATTATAGACCGTCAATTTTTGAGCCTTGAAGAACACTAGATTCAGCTATATCTAGACCAAGAACCGATGGAGCCGGAAGAATTTAAAAAAAAAATAAAATGAAAAACAAAATTAATCCATCCAAAAATGTAAGAACGAAATAAAATAAAATAAGAATTCTAAAACAAAAATTCATGCATTAAAAGATCAAAGATCAAAAGCAGGGGCGGAGGCAGGGGGTGTCCTGGACACCCCATTTTTCTGAGAAATTTTTTTTTTTTTTTTTTTTAAATTAGAAGGATTGTAAAATGATAACTTCTATTTTATTACAAATAAACTTGCGAAAAAAGTTAATCTTATTTCTTCCACTTATTTTAAGTTAATTCTCAACTTATTAGTAATATTTACACTGATGTACTATCTGCAGAAAAGGTAAATGACTCAATTAGTGAACTTTTGTTTCCTCTCATTTTTTTAGTTTCCTTAAAAAAAAAATTTCAGGAGCATTGCCCCCGAACCCCCATCAGCCCCCACCCCTTTACCTATATATTTTCAAATTTGGACCCCCCATTTCTAACAAGCTGGCTCCGCCACTGATCAAAAGCATCCAAGAATATGTATAAACTTATAAATATCATCATCATTTATCAAAATCTTACCTCATTAATAGCTTCTCTAGTTCTTACAAATCAATGATCAAAATAGCAATCTTGGCCACACCATATATAGCCCCTGTTTGAGCCCCATTTTTTGATAATGTATTTTGTAAAAAGTGATGTTTTTGGAGAATGTATGATTAAAAATAAAGATATGTTTACATGAACATTGTTTTATTGAGAAAATGTGAAGTTGAAAATGAGTTTGGAGAAAAAAAAAATTTAAGAATGGGGTCAAACAGGGGCATAGCATTGTTGACTTAACACAAGGAATTGAAATTAGCAATTATTAGTGGACGGATTATTTAGGATTCTTTGATTACTTTCTGTGACACTACGAGAAGAGAACAAAGAGAGGAGGAATGGGTAGGTTAGGTTATCTGACTACTTATATTGGCATGGGTTGGTTAAACACGTATAAGGAAAAAAAAACCAAAAGTGTTAAATGACTATATTTTTTAATCTTTTCACGAGATCAAAAATGAAATAGAAACCTTCCCAATCTCGAATTTGAAACCAAAATCATTGTGGAACCGAGCCCTTTCGTTGACCTTTGGTCCAATTTGATGGCCCTAGTTTTCCCTTTATGTATTTTGCGAAAGGAATAATGAAGTTTGTTTAAATCACATACTTATAGAACTACTTGTTCAATTCATGAGTTGATAAGTAAATATTTAGATGAATTAAAAAAAATGATGTTTCAATTATTTATTAAAAAAATCCCAGTATACTAGAAGTATACAAATAGGAATCAAGGAATACAATGGTCCAAGTCCAACAACTCTACAAGAGAGCTAATGGAGAGAATACCCAAGCCCTTTACCCACTCAAACAATAAAATAAAGAAACTACTCTTCAAATCCAGGATGGAGGTCACAATATCCTCGAAATGTCGAGCGTTTCTTTCCCTCCAAGCACACCAAAAAATACAATGGGGGACAACCCTCCATACCAAAGAAGTACTACAACTACCACTATGGCCCTGCCAGCATGAGAGGAGATCGAAGACAGTCCTCGGCATGACCCACTAGATCCCAAACAAAGCGAACACCAAATCCTACAATTCCCAAGCTAGCTTACAGTGCAAGAAAATATGGTCAGGGCTCTCCCCACTCTCCCTACATAAACAGCACCAATCAACCAAAATAAGGCCACGTTTGCGAAGGTTATCAATAGTCAGGATCTTCCCCAGTGCTGCAATCCACGAGAAGAAGGCCACTCGAGGAGGGACCTTGGATTTCCACACTCTTACAATGGAAAGTTCTGGGAGGTGTGCAACTCAAGTCAGGATCTTCCCCAGTGCTACAGTCCACGAGAAGAAGGTCCCTCCTCGATTTCCACACTCTTCCAAGGGAAAGTTCTGCGAGGTGGGCAACTCAAGTCACGGTAGCATCTCTTAACGGTAAAAGCCTTAGAAACCAGAGAACCCCAACTAATCAAATCCTCCCCTCTACCTTGCAACGGAATTGAGTAGAGGAGATCCATAAAGGAAGAGATGGACTCCAACTCCCAACCCTGCACACACCGAGTGAAGAGTACATCCCAGTGAAGCATACCATTAATGTGAGACATGAGAGCCACTACTGAAGCATTCCTGTCAAGAGCGATAGAGAAAAGCTCCGGATAAGCCTCCTTCAATGACACCCCACCACACCACCTATCATGCCAAAATTTCACCCGAGATCCGTCCCCCACCAAATAAAACAAGTGATTCAAGAACGAAGTTCAGCCTTTGTGAATAGATTTCCATAAGCTCACCCCATGAGAATCCCTCACTTCCTTGATACTCCAACCCCCCCCCACCCCCCCCCCCGCCCCCGGCCCCAGTTGCGGCCATATTTGGCAGCCACCACTTGACGTCAAAGAGCATCCCTTTCCATGCCAAAACGCCACAACCACTTGCATAGTAGAGCCCTATTGAAACGTTGAAGGTCTTTCACCCCCAGCCCTCCATACTGCACAGGCTCGCAAACCTGAGACCACGAGACTAAGTGAAATTTTGTCTCCTCCCCCATGCCAGACCAAAGAAAGATACAACTGGAACAGACTAGGCAATTAAAGATAGACAGTGTCTAAGAAGCAAGAGCAGTCGGTCCATCTCTCGACTCCTAGAAAAATTCAGCAGTCTTTAATTAACAGCTCAAAAGATGCGAAAGATCAGAAATCCAACAAAATTCCCAAGCGCCTGCAAACATATAAGGAAAAACCAAAGGCCAATCCCCACAGGACAGTATGGGAAAGCAACAAAGTGCACAAAGTAAAAACTTAATCAAACTGCTGAATTATCAGTAAATGAATATATAATCCATCCATATATGAAAGCCAGTAATATAGTAGGACGTCACAACACGTGCATGCTCGCAATTGTAATTATATTGCAAAACATAAAACTACTCTTAAGTAAAATATATTCAAAAAACATTGAACAAACTTATTTTATTGAAAAGTAAACTATGCCCGTATTTGTCTCCCTTTAAAACATAACTCTTTAATTCTCATATTCATTTTCAACCACACATTCACACAATAAAATATTTTGCACATAAACCCAAAACTTTTTCTACTTTTTGACCAAATATTCTCCTATAAATCACTATTCAAAACATTATTTTTTTCTCAATGATGGCCATCAAACAGGGGCTTAATTTTAAAGAGCTCCTAGGGATTGCAGGCACTGTCCTTTACCAATACATATTTTTGACAAAAAGATCTTCAGAATCTCCCATCCACCTACATATTTTTCTATTAAGTCTACCAGATGATACCGAAGGTAGAACTAAATGCTATTTCTTAAAGAGAACTGAAAATCAAATTTCCAGAATAAGGTCAACTATAATTTGCAAGACACAGCCAACAAACAACCCTCCAGTCCCTTTACTGAGGGATATAGAAAGGGACGAAGAGTTGCCTCATGCAAAAAGAGAAAAATTTAAAATTACAGCAAGATCAAAGGTCATGTAGATGTAATACTGACCAACTGTAATGTAAAAGAAGCACACGTTAAGCCCTCCGTTTACTCAAACGCCAAGAATTAGGTTCGTGGTATCTGTCGTATAGGGGTTCAATGCGCTCTTGTCTCTTGCGCTTGCTCATTTTTGTAGGATCTGCCACCTTGAAGAATCTTGGAGCCAGTTCAACAAGCCACTTGGGATCTACAACTGTGACCTCACGCATATACTCCTTTGTAGTCATAACCAGCTCATGGTAAATAACCCAGTCTGGTTGTCTTTGAAAGAGAGCACTGCTTGGATGTATATAAACTGGCTGATTCTCAACAAGTGTTCTATAACCTTCTTGTGGATCCTTCCTCCCTGCATGGAAAAAGAACCCTGCTGCAATAGCCTTTCTTATCTTCGTAAAATTTTTCCCAGCAGAGACAACATCCAATTTGTACCTGAACACAAGAAGCATGAGTTTGAAATTTGTAAAAACCAACACATTTCAAATCTTAATTCTAAAGCATTAAATAGAGACATACAAGGAAATATAAAACTGAGACAGCAGTTTGTGAACCTAGAACTAAAATGCAGATCCTCTTTCCCAAATACTAAGCTTGCAGTTGATAAATGTTCAAAAGTTACAAGCATCACCTAAGATGCTGAATATGGCAAAGAAGTAATGTCAGCTAATTTTGTTTCTTCACCCTTTTACTTTCCAGTCAATTTCAGCAGTTATTCCCACTCTCCTACTTGACATCCTAAGGAACACCGCCAAAAAAGAACAAAAAAAGGGAAGGGAACAGAAACTCGCTTCTATTGCCACACAAAAAAAAAAAATTGGTGGCAATCTGAACGAATTGAGATGAGGATGTTTCTGCCTAGCGTCCATACAGTTCTGAAGAAATAGAAGAAAGATTCTAAAATGAACAATAAGAATGTGCACTCACAAGATAATTTAAAAGCAACAATCTAATGTACTAAAAACCAAAATACTGCGAGAGCAGGAAAAGCAAAGGCATGACATCAAGAGTAAATTGAAAAGGATGGAAGGCCATACTTGTCCATGATTGAGAGAAGTTGTTTCCTGACATCCTGTGCCCTCCTCAATGATCGAGACTGGACAAAGTTTTCAAAGCACCATGGTCCCGAGAAATTTTTTGCTTTCCATGCCTCATAAACAGCAAGTAGTGTCAGATGATCTCCCTCAGGCTGGAAAAATTTTGCCTTTTTTTGATCTGCTTGAGCTTGTTTTTCCCTAGGTCGGTAAAAGATGTTTCCTGTCTGAATCATTGCAATGATAGTCAAAATCTCATCACTACAACCGAGATCTACACTGGCAAGAAGCATCTTAGATAGTGGAGGTTCCAACGGAAATTCAGCCATTTTCCTACCCAACTTAGTCAGAAGCCCCTCCTCATCTAGAGCTCCTAAACTGTACAGCTGTTCCATGGCAGAAATAAGAGCTTGAGGAGAAGGTGGGTCCATAAAGTCAAAGGATAACAGATCGTTGATACCCATAGCTTTCATAGTTAGGGTAGTCATCCCAAGATTGATCCTCTGGATCTCTGGAATCGAGGTGGGTGACATCTCATTATGGAAAGCACTCTCAGTATAGAGGCGATAGCACTTTCCTGGCCCTGTACGTCCTGCTCGCCCAGCTCTTTGCTTGGCTGATGCTTGAGATATCGGAGTAATCACCAGTGAATCAAGTCCCTGTTTAGGATTGTAGACATTTTGCTTTGCAAACCCTGGATCGATAACATAAAAAATACCATCGATGGTCAAAGAAGCTTCAGCAATGTTGGTAGCAACAACAACTTTTCTCTTCCCTGGAGGAGCAGGATCAAATATCCTGGATTGCATTTCGCTAGGAAGGGCACTGTACACTGGTAAGATAATCAGCTCAGGAACATTTTTACCTAGACCTTTCATCCTTTCATAGAGACATTGACATGCATAATCAATCTCCTCCTGACCAGTCAAGAAGAGAAGGATGTCACCTTCAGGTTCTGTCAAGTGAATCTGCATGACAGTGATGAGAGAAGCATCAAGGTAGTCACTCTCCGGCTGCTTGGTGTACAATATTTCTACAGGAAAAGTTCTTCCAGGAATGGTGAAGATGTTGCAGTTGAAGAAATACCCAGAAAATTTCTCTGCATCCAACGTTGCAGATGTAACAATCAGACGGAGGTCAGGTCTCCGTTTCACAAGTTTTTTTAGCAGTCCAAAGAGAACATCAGTGTGAATTGTCCTCTCATGAGCTTCATCAAGCATTATCACCGAATACTGTGTCAAATTCTCATCAATCAGAATTTCCATGAGAAGCATACCATCAGTCATATACTTTATCACAGTTTCTGGCCCTGTACAACCCTCAAAACGAATAGAATATCCAACTTCTTCCCCTAAACGACAACCAAATTCCTCGGCAACTCTCTTAGCTACAGACATTGCAGCCACTCTACGAGGTTGAGTGCATCCAATTTTGCCTTTGGCTGTGTACCCTGCCTCAGCTAGATATTGGGTAACCTGTGTAGTTTTTCCGGAACCTGTCTCACCAATGACAACTAGAACCTGATTTTCATGAACAGCTTGAACTAGTTCATTCTTCAACTTGTATATTGGCAGGCTCTGCCTCTGTTCCTGAATGGACAGCTTTGATCTTTGGCCAAAAGTAAGGGCTTTACCATATGCATCCTTCTTCCACTCTGGCATATCATATGCTGACAAACCAACACCCCTTAGCTCCTGAGCAAGATGCCGCTCACCGGTCTCCGGCATTGGGTCTTCCCAAGGCCGATTCAAATCCTTCGGAATTGAATCCAGCATTGTTCTTTGTTGTTGTTCTCTCACTTCTCTTCTCTCCTTTATCAGAGCAGACTGAAGTGCTGCCGCACGACTCAAAGAGCCCTCAGGATTCTTGAATATCTTCACAGGAGACATATCGATAGAATAACGAGTCTGGCCATTTAAGAAAGCCGGCTCATCCTCATTCAATTCAATCTCAAGCTCCTCTTCTGCACCACCTTCTTCCTGATAGAGCATTCCATCTCCATCTTCATCAAACATAGGATACTCCTTCACACTCATAACACCTGAAGCAATCAGCTGCTTTGCCTCCCACCTCTCAGGCGAACTCATCTTCTTCAATGGACGCCGCGATGGAACAATGTCGTTCTCCTCAGTAATCTTAATCCCTGAAATACCAATCCTACTCCCTGTACCCCCACCATTGCCGCCAGAAGGATTTGTTCTCAACCCTTCATCCTCCCCACTCCTCTTCAACGGCAATAAATCCTTTCCACTATTCTGATCCACGTCCCTCATTGACAAACTCAATTTATTCCCACTCACTGAGATCACCTTTACATAGACCTCCTGGTCTCGCTTCACCACATCCTTGGCATTTGTAATCCTCCTAGTTGCAATCTGGGATACATGTACCAAACCCTCCTTCCCTTTTAACTCATCAAGCTGAACAAAACAGCCTGTATCCATCACCCTTGAAACTCTCCCCTTATATATCGTGTACAATTCGGGTTCATTCGATCTACTATAACTCTCTTTCCTCCTTTCCTTCCTCTCATCCTCCCTCTCATCCTCATATCCATCTTTTTTGTTCCTCTCATATCTGCCCCTGTCCCTGTCCCTGTACTTATCCCTGTCCCTTCCTCTATCATTATAATCACCAAAACCATCCCTGTCCTCGTATCTACCCCTTGCTCTATCTCTTTCTCTGTCCCTGTCGCTGTCTCTGTCCCTTCTCCTCTCTCTTCTATCTCGATGGCTGTCCCTATGCTTTCCCTCCTCTTCTTCCTCTCCATGGATCTGCTTCCTAGCTTCCTCTTCAATCTCCCTCTCCAGTTCCTTCACCCTATTCCTGCTGTCCTTAATTTTCAAGGCTGAAAACCCCGATTTCTCCCCCTCCTTCGAGCCAATTTCTGATTTCTCTTTCGTTTTCGGAGGCAAAATCGCATGAATAATCGTAAGCAGAGTTCTCACAAAATAATCAGGCATCTCCGCCCCATTCTCTTTCAATTTGGCATCAAAATCATCAACTGTTTCGCATTTTCGACCCAACTCGGTAATAAATTCCGCTAAAACCTTATCTCCAAACCCTAAATGGGTCTCGAGTTCCGTACAAACCTTCGAAACTAAGGACAAATATTCAAGTTTCTTCAATCCATCGTCTTTACTTTGCTTAATTCCTGCCCATTTCTTCAATCCATCGTCCTTACTTTGTTCAATTTCTGTACCCATCTTTCTTTCTCGCGCGCACACACGCAAGTTATATATGTACGTACTATATTCAGTATATAAATATGAAACCTTCGAGACCTAGGGTTTTTGAGCGTACCTGAAATTTGGGTTAGAATCAAGCACAATTCCGAGATTTTTCAGAGAACTAATTTTGACTACTTATCTGCGGCGACACTTTTTTAAATAACAAAAAAACGACCCTGACTATTACTAAGACATCTCCTTATCCCCTATATCCCCTGTATATTAAAAGAGCAAGGTTGATTTTACTGTAGAAACTCTCGTCCTAAATGATATCGTATGATTTTGAATTTTTTTTTTTTTTTTTTTATATCCTATTTAAAAAAAAAAAAAAAGTCTATATCCTACTTTAAAAAAAAAAAAAAAATTTATTTAATTTTTATTTTCTCTATACACTCTAAAAAAAAAACTAGATATTTTTGTAAAAAAAAAAAAAATAATATGAGTGTCATTAAAAAAAATAAATAAATAAAATAAAAAAAAATTGTGTCTCGCACTGTGCGCGACGTGCGAGACGTGCACCGACATGTCTCGCACAGTGCGAGACGTGCAAAACCCATTCTCTCTTTTTTTTTTTTTTCTTTCTAAAAACTTATGTTTTTGCCTTCATTTGCGGGCTTAATTCGGGATATCAAACGAAATCGAAATATTACATTTTTAATATCATTTTGAAGAACTCACGGCCTAATATTTAACGACATTAATCGTGTGTGAAACGGCCAATTGTAGCGAAAGTTACGTTACGTCAAAGTACGCCGTTCCAAACTAATATTTCGATAACAAACTAACTTTACAAATTCTTCAACAATTCTACGCTAGCCGAATCCATAAATCTTCTATATTCTCTCGAAACTCATTTCGAGAACTATATCACAGATATATCGAATAATCTAAATGAATATCGAAAATAGTTAAACGGACGTCAAACGCGTGTGTTAAAAAAGACGTATAACTCGTCTTTTTTAATATATTACTTATATTTTTATCTTCATTGTCAAGCTCATTACGGAACATCAAACGAAGTCGAAATATTACATTCTTAATATTATTTTGAAGTACTCACGGTCTATTATTTCATGACGTTGATGGTATGCGAAACGGTCAATCGTAGCGAAAGTTACGTTACGTCAAAGTACGCCGTTCCAAACTAATATTTCGAAAATTTCGATAACAAACTAACTTTACAAATTGTTCAACGATTCTACGCTAGCCGAATCCATAAATCTTCTATATTCTCTCGAAACTCATTTCGAGAACTATATCGCAGATATATCGAATAATCTAAATGAATATCGGAAATAGTTAAACGGACGTCAAACGCGTGTGTTAAAAAAGACGTATAACTCATCTTTTTGAATATATTACTTATATTTTTGTCTTCATTGTCAAGCTCATTACGGAACATCAAACGAAGTCGAAATATTACATTCTTAATATTATTTTGAAGTACTCACGGTCTATTATTTCACGATATTGATGGTGTGCGAAACGGTCAATCGTAACAAATGTTACGACGCGTCAAAGTAGAACTAATATTTCGAGAATTTCGATAATAAGCTAACTTTAAAAATTCCTAGACAATTGTACGCTGGTCGAATCGATAAATCTTCTATATTATCTCGAAACTCATTTCGAGAACTATATCATAGATATATCGAATGATCTAAATGAATATAAAAAATAGTTAAACGAACGTCAAACGTACGTGTTCAAAAAGACGTGTAACTTATCTTTTTAATAAAACTTATGTTTTTTCTTCATTTTCGGGCTCATTAGGAAATATCAAACGAAGTCGAAATATTACATTCTTAATAATATTTTGAAGTATTCATGGCTATCATTTCACGAATGTGTGTGAAATGGTCAATCGTGGCAAATGTTACGGCTATCAAAATAGGTCATTTCAAACTAATATTTTGAGAATTTCGATAACAAGCTAACTTTAAAAATTTCTAAATGATTGTATGTTGGTCGAATCGATAAATCTTCTATATCATTTAGACTTCGTTTGATATTAATAATATAATATTTCGACTTCGTTTGAATGTTTAAAGTTAGATTGTTATCAAAATTCTCGAAATATTAGTTTGAAATATTAGTTTGAAACGACCTACTTTGAAGTGTCGCAACATTTGCTACGATTGGTCGTTTTGCACACCATCAACGTCGTGAAATAATAGGCGTAAGTACTTGAAAATGATATTAGGAATGTAATATTTCGACTTCGTTTGATATTCCGTAATGAGCCATAAACATTCAGAATTTTTTCCCCTTTATCCTGTACTTTTAATCATTTTAATTTGAATATAGTTATAAAATAAAATGAAACTCTACCCAGTTATAATGTTTCAAAACCGTTGGCTTCATATTTATTGAAATTTTCATTTTTTTTATATTTTTTATATTCGGTTCTACAACATAATTTGTCTATTGATTATACAGTTGTAATATATAGTTGTTTTTCTTATTGTATACATACATAATATAAGGTACAAATATGTAGTTATTCACATTGAACAAGTTATTATCTTTTCACTCATTCTATAAATAAAACACATTATTTTTCCTACTGCTTTAACAAAAATGAATCCAAAAATGTATTTATATGTTGTCTATCTTATCTCATACCTTAAAATAAAACATAATTTCACGCATTTAACATGCTAACACTTCCTACAAAATAACATAACCCGTACATCGTACGGGCAATAACTAGTATTTTCAAAAACAATCTTGTGTTACTTGTACATCAAAAGATACTGAATAGTGTTCATAATAGACAGATCTTCTATTGGGGAGGCGTCTGCCGCTACAGGTACCCCCAATAGAGGACCATCATGTATCTATTATGGACAACATTCGGTACCCTATTATGTACCACAAGAATATTTCTTTTAAAAATTGTAGAAATATTTATTTATATTCTATAAGATTTTGTTTACAACCCAAAACAAATATATATAGTTCTAATTTTTCCATTTTGCTTTATATATATTTGAAATTCTTATTAAGGTCCCGTTTGATAAAAATTAAAATTTAATTAAAATTGAAAATATGGCCGTTATTGAATCACATTCGTCTAATAAAAGTCAACAATAACGGCTAGTTTTTCAATTTTAATCCGATTTTAATCTCTACCGAACATACCCTAAATTATAATAATTAAATTTTTACTTTTCTTTTTTCATGTCTTTAATATTTTTTCGTAATATTGAATCAGACAATCGCATTGTTTTAGTTAGAAAAATATTAAATTTGTTAATAATATTTCCATATGCAAAGTATGATTGATTATAACTTGTTTATCCACAAAAAATTATCAAATCAATACAAATATGAGATTTCGAATAATTAAATAAAGATGATTAAAGAAATTCATTACATCATGAGTTGAATTTTAATACTTCCGTAAGTCAGTTTATACTTGTAGTATTTATTATTTATTATTTTTATATTTTATACTTTATTCAAGTTTGTTCGAAGTAATGCTTGTATCTAAATCAACGTTTTTTTCTAGAAAACCTTTTTGATTCCACCTAAGTTGAGATAATTTTATACTCGTATTAGAAATGCAAACAAAATTTTGGATAAACTCGCATTATCTCATCCAGAATGACTCAGGAATTTTCTGATTAGTTGAAAAATAAAGTTAGGGGCAAAGACGTAATCCAGAGGTCGACACTTTTTTTTCTATTTAAAAATAATAAACTAGAAGGCCCCCCCTCCGTTATCATCCCTAAGAGAAATATGAAAAGGGGAAATTTATAAGAAATGAGAGAGAGGAAAAGACAAATATAATAGCCTCATTTAAAAACAAAGAGAGGTGCTTCATGTACTACATGGGCCTGCTTGCCAGGCCCCTGCCAGGTACTCACACTGTGGGTCCCGTCACATTATTTTTTTACACGGGGGGCCCGCACTACAATGAGGGCCATGTAACCCCCTGTACACTGAGTATAATTCAAATATAGTTCAGATCAAAAGGTATAGGTTATATTATAGTGTTTCTCGATTTGGAGGATTTGATTTTAAAATCTCGTGTTGAAGATTTAGTTATATTTTTCAAGATAGTCTCTTAGGAAATAACATTTGCATGTATTGGGTTAACTTCCATCAAGAGAGTTTCGTTTTTTGGAGAAGGTTGAGTATAGTTTCCATTACTTTATAATATATTCGTTATATTACAACACGACAATAATTTTAAACTATCATCGAATTCTATGAGATTTCATAAATGCTCCATCAAATAAAGTAATTGAAAAATAGAGGGCCGCTTTCTAAATTATATTCTAATACATAAAATAATGAATTCAAAAATCAAAATGTCTCTTATCTAAGAAAACACAAATATCTAACTTTAACTTAAATAAGGGTTTTGTTGCAACTTGGACTAAGTCTATGAGAAAGGAATTTATATCTCTATATATGA
Organism: Osmanthus fragrans; assembly: GCA_019395295.1. Taxonomy (NCBI): domain Eukaryota; kingdom Viridiplantae; phylum Streptophyta; class Magnoliopsida; order Lamiales; family Oleaceae; genus Osmanthus; species Osmanthus fragrans. The sequence goes on from CM033352.1 coordinate 21,781,369, forward strand.
TTCATCACTGCTTCTTTAAAGAAATGGATCTTATTTGAGCGAGATCTTGTTTTATATGTAGAGTTTGTTCACATATCTTAATTGAAAAATTTTGACGAAATTTAAATCTTCCTATTTCATAAAGTGGTTTTTTGATCTACTTTAGATATAGACCAATTTTGTAACATTTGTTTTATTTGAGATATTTTAAGTTCTTGAATATTAAAAGTTTCTAACTCGTTTTTTTATTTTGACCGTCCAATTCATTATCGCTATTTTTCAGGCATGATATTATTACTTGATCTTATGCTACTAGATTTATTGACCAAGACCTAGACTAGTACAAAATTGCAATTAAAAATATTGACGCCTAGTCGCCTCATACAAGTTTTCGAATCAAATTTGTGCCCTCCTCGTCAAGATGTTTTGTTTCCTCTTGAAAGTTTTCAGAAAAGATATCAATGACCTTCAAGATATTGTTTCCTCTTGAAAGTTTCAACATGTTTCTTCAAAAAATAAAATAGACAATTGACCCATTCTTTTACCGTCATCTCGACCTATGTAATTCAATAAAGTAGAAACAATTACCAAACAAAAACTATAAAATTCACTGCTTCATTGTGCATAATAAGTAAGACAAACAAAAATACGCCACATTTCAATCAACATAAAATTGTTTCAATAATTTCAAATTTGTGTGCCTTTCCTAATATTTTCTAGAATCAAAGTTAACATCAACAAAGTAGAATAATGCATAGAACAAACAGTTGAAGGGCTCAGAAAAATCATAGGCATTTCAGAAAAAAGAAGAAGAAGACGTACATATAAACCCGCATTATCAGAAAGGATTCGAACAATTAATTGCACTATCTGCAGCACAGTCACCTTGACCAAACATACCGTTTAGTTCCATTGAAAACAGGGACAAAAACCCACAATCAATAACTTCTATAGAACTACTACCATGAAAAAGTCGTTCTTTTTATTTCAAAAGAAATTGAATATTTGGGGAAAAATATGTATCAAGACCTTAAATATCAAGCAAATGGAATAAATGCACCTTTCCTAGCATAGAACCGCTAAAAAATTGCCTACGTCAGTACAACTCGAGAAGGATATACCAGGGAGGGGATTATAGTAGCCCAAGACCTCCAGATGCTTTCTATCTCTTGGGGATCTGCTATCAGCTGCCATTACTCTGTAGAATGGCTTGTTTATGCATCCGAACCTCGAAAGCCGCAAACGAACCACCATTTCCTCATTCACTTATTAGTTATTACTGCTTTTGTTCTACGCACACTCTCTATCTGTATCTGTGAGAATCGATAACTATAAAAGGCAATTTTATACATTCATACTTTTTTGTCAGCTATACAACAATTGAAGGCTTGAATTCCTCGAATGGTAGCAAGAGTGAAATGGTTTGAGTTTGGAAGGGTTTTTCAGTTTTCAGAATTTTGAGAGAGTCGTGGAAAGAGAGAGTGAGAGATTACTGTTTCATTGCGCGGACGGTTCATTTCAAATGGGTCAGCAGGTTTAAGAAAATGGAACCGTTTTAGCGAGGAAATACATGTAATTGACCTAAAAATGGAGTCGTATTTTCAAAATGGCCTTTGACTCTTTTAAACAATAGAAATTTCCTAAAAGACCCTCAAATATTAAATTAAAATCTAGTAACTATAATATAAAAAAAATACAATCAAGTCCTAAGAACTATTTAAAAAGTTTATGGATCAAAAATCTTTGATAAATTTAACTCATAATATCATACAAGATTTTATCGATCTAAAAATTGCAACAAAAAATGAATTAAACTATTTAAAATAAGATTTAAACAGTTTCTTTATAGATTATTTAGATCCAAAATTAAAATATAAAAATACTTATATAGATAGTCAAGCAATTAAAATTGAAAATAATATACACAAAGAAATTGTCAATTTAGAAAAAAAAATTGAAAAATTAAATATAATCATTAAAGAAAAAGTCTTAACAAAAGAAAGTGAATTCTACGAATTTTATCGTGATTTATTAAATACTTATGAAAATATTAGACTTTGAGATTTTGATTTTGAGATTAGAAGACGGTCATAGTACCCCTTACTTTAATTGGTATCAGAGTCATAAATCATAACATGATAATAGAAGATTTAAGAAATAAATATAAAATCAAAAAAGAAAGATTTAGTATAATAATGGGTTAAATGCAGAATTGGTCATTAAAGTTACAGAAAAATTACAAAATGGTCACTGAAATTCAAAACTTTCAGTAATGGTCATTGAAATTTGAAAAACTTCCAGAAACGGTCACTGAGTTACAAACACTTTTGTGGCAACTTTTCGGCCACTTCCGACCACCGAAGCCGGCAAATTTTGATACCGTTGGAAAGCCCATAATGTCCTCTTCAATTACCATTCAAAATATTCCCCTAACTCTAAGGGATTTGACCGAAAAATTGCCGCAAAAGTCGCCCAAAAAATCTGAAAATCTTCAGAGACTTCCGACCACCAAAATCGCCGGATTTTGATACCTTTGGAAAGCTGACAATGTCATCTTCAATTACCATCCAAAATCTCCCCCCAACTCCAAAGCATTCGACCGGAATAAGCCCACAAAGTCGACGATTTTGGATGGTAATTGAAGAGGACATTGTCAACTTTCCAACGATATCAAAATCCGGCGGTTTTCGTGGTCGGAAGTCGCCGCAAAAGTCGCCCAAAAAATCTGAAAATCTGCCCAGGACATTGCGGTAATTTTTCGGTCGAATCCCTTGAAGTTACGAGAAGATTTTGGGTGGTAATTGAAGAGGACATTGTGGACTTTCCAACGGTATCAAAATTTGGCGATTTCGGTAGTTGGAAGTGGCAAAAAAGTTGCCGCAAAAGTCACAAATAAATTGAAAAAGTATTTGTAACTCAGTGACCGTTTTTTAAAGCGCCCGAAACTTCAGTGACCGTTACTGAAAGTTTGAACTTCAGTGACCATTTTGTAATTTTTCTGTAATTTCAGTGACCATTTTGTAAGTTTCCTGTAACTTCAGTGACCATTTCTGAAATTAACCCGTATAATAGAAAAACCTATAATAAAGAAAGAAGCCTTAAAAAACATACTTATAAAACTAAAAGATATACATTTAGATATCAGAAAAGATATAATAGAAAAGGTAAAAATAAACATAATAAGTGATTTTATGATATGGGAAACTATTCTAAAAATAATAGACCAAGAAGAATATGCTTCTATAATAGAAAATAATATAAGTAATTATGGGAATTAAAATTAAGAAGATAGATAACTATTATAAATTAGAGGAAGAAAAAGGATATAAAATATTTTATGAACCTATTCCTAATAAATCAAAAATATTAATATTAAGTATAATTAAAAAAATTACCTAGAGAAATAAAAGAACAAATACTACATAAATTAATTATAGGATCTATAAAAGATAGATATGTATATGAAATGATTAATAAAGAATTTGAAAGTATCTTATATTACAGAGAAATATATGAATCATCATAAGTTATAAATGAGTAATGATAAAATAGCTAGTGTAACGACCCGGACCTTGCGCCCAAACCGCTAGAATATACGTACTATCCGCTTTGGGTGAGCCTGTACCCACTTGACCCCTTACGGATTTCTATCGCGTTCCCCAGGATTCAAACTCAAGACCTCCATCATATGGGAGAATTAAGGGGAATCCTAGTACCAATTGGGCGGTTTGGGCGCAAGGTCCGGGTCGTTACAGCTAGAAAGCTTAATAATATTGTTAAAAATCTAAACAAGATACAAGAAAAAACCTCAAATATATTAGAAACACCAAAAGATATAAAAGAACCACAAGAAAAAATGTTAGAAAAACTAAAAGTCAAGAAATTAGAATTAAAAGTAAAATATTTTAAAACTATAAAAGATGAATTATCCAATAATGAGATAGCAATAAAAAGCTTTGATAAAATCATAGAAGAAAGTGAAAATAAAAAGTGTAAGATATCATATTTATTAGAAACTAAAAGTGATAGATCAAAATATAATGTATTTTTCAGAAAATTTTGAAGATTTAAAGAAATTAATAAGAGGATTAATAGATGAAGTTAAGGAACTAAGAGATGAAGTAGGAATGTTAAAAATAGAAATAAGAGAAATAAAATAAAATATAAAGCCAACAAATAAAAAAGTGGATAAAAATATAATAAAAAGAGAAATAACAAGAATAGGAAAGAAACATGTAGAGACAGAATGATATTATGAACCTGAAAGTATGGATGACAAATTTAGAAAAGAAATATTACCAATAATATTATAACAGGAAAAGAGTTAGAAAAATATACAGAGGAAAAAGGAAAAGATAAAAAAGATAATGAATGAAGAAATAGATAATTTAATAGAAAACTTTGACCAATTAAGTATAGAAGAATTAGAAAGTTATGAAATATTAATGAATACTGGTGGAGGACCAATACCTGCACCTGGAAGCACAAGCAACAATCCAAAATTAGAATTTTCTGAATTAGAAGGAGGATATGCCACATAGACCTTATAGACAGTACTATGATAGAATTATACCACAACATAGAATAGAAAAATATAAAAATCAATTTATTTCAAAACTCAGACTATAATAAACCAATAAATCATGGAGGAGCAAAACTAGATTTAGATTGTAAAATAGATACTAAGAAAGTCTTATTACAATGGGCAGATGCAATGATATTGTTCTTTTTATATAACCAAGATGACACATTTGAATCTACGAATAGAAGAATTGACTATTTAATAGCATCATTTGAAGGAGATGTAAGAAATTGGTGGAAATGAGTAACTGAGGTTACCAAATTATTAATAAGAAGAAATATACAAACAGAAATGTAAAAAACTTCACAAGATTGAATAAAAAAATTAGTAGAATATATATCAGATGAATTTTTAGGAGAAAATTGGATAAGAAATTCAGAAAAAGAAGTTAGAAGAGAAAAGTTAAAAGCAAGATTAAGATTAATAAATATTATGATATGTGATATGTGTAAAATAAAAGAATATACACGTCAGTTTTGAAAATTTCTATTATACCCAATTTTATAGTAATGAAAATCAAGGACCATACTTAGAAATATATTTTGCTAAATTACCAGGAACATGGCATATATATTTTAAGATAGAATATGAAAGATATATAAAGGATAATCATGTACTAGATACATTAGGAAGTAGAATAAAATTCATATTTGAAAGATTAACAGAAATATGTAAAAATAGACAACTAATGAAAAAATCTGAAAAATTAACAAGAATCCGTTGCGAATAGATAAATAGACCTATTAATTGTGATGTGCACCAGAAAGAAAATATAAAAGAAAGTTCAAACAAAAAAATATAAAAAAATATAGACAGTTCAAAAAGAAATATAAAAAATCAAACAAGAGATATTGTAAAAGAAAATATCAACTAAAGAAAAAAGAGTTTAAAAAGGATAAAAAATAATATAAATGCTGAAATTGTGGAGAAATAGGACATATAAACTCTGATTGTACCAAAAAGAATGTTAGAATTTTTCAAATAGAATATGAAGAAATAGCAAGTAATTTGGAAAAAATATCAGATATTAGTGAATATGAAGGAGAAAAAATTTATATATCAGAATCAGAATGAGTCAGGAAATAGAAAAAGTATAAACTATAGAAAGAAAACAAGAAATAGAAAATTCTGAAGGATATGGATTAAAAGTAGCATTTGATAATAATATATTTAGAAAAATAGAAAAATTATCATTAGATTTAAAAATAGGAAAATGAGAAATATTAGATAGAATATTTAAGAGAGAAAGAATATTTATAAGTGAGTATCATAAGATAGAAAAATCAATAGATATAAAAACAGTTTCAAGAAGCCATAAATTAGCATTATTAACAAAATCTACAGTTGACCAATTAATGACAAAAGTAAAAAGAAAACAAAAAGAAAAGATGCAATACGTTTATCTAGCAGGAATACAACTATGTTCAAATCTCTATTTAGAGAAGAAATAAATTCACCAATTACAGTAAGCTTACATGATGGAAGGATACTAAATACTAGGGATAGTCATTTAGGAACTATAGAAGGAAATTTAGCATAAAAAAAATTAATATTGACATGTTATCCAAAATATTATGTATCAATAAAAGATAAAAATTTTAATGAAGTACTAGGATTACATTTTAAAATATATAGAAACGATATGATGGAAGAAGAAAATCATATCATGACTATAGAATACCTAGCATTATACACATTTACTAATTCAAACTATGAAAACATTTACTCTAAAAAATCCTATATAGAAATTCACAAAAAATGTAAAGACATATTGAATATTGTAGAACCAAATAAACAATTAAACCTATTACCAAAAATATATGAATTAGAAATATCTAAAACAAAACAAGATGTAACAGAAAAAATAGAAAATAATTTTTTAATAGAATTTAAAGATGGAAGATTAAGAAGAAATAATAGTACATCTATAATACCAGGAAGACCAAGCATAAGTCGAGAAATAATGGTAAAGAGAAATATAGAAAGTATGCAAATATATGAAGAATATTTTAATGGAATAGAATATATAAAATGAAAAAAATATCATAATTGATATGGGAGCAGCAAACTGCCATATATCAAGAAATAGAGATAAATGATTAACAAAAAGAAGGGTAGAACCTTATAAATATATCAATTTTGATGGAAAAATACATACTAGTGAATTAGAAGTAAAGATACCAATAGTATTAGATGGAGAAGAAATGATAATACCATGTTATGTAGATAATAGTATGGGAAATCATTACCATATATTATTAGGAATGAGTTTTTTTAGAAGCCTTGAATCATTATCTCTCACATATAAAAAGAGTGAGTATAGATTGTACTGTAGAAACTACCAAACCTACCAAACCAAGTGAATAATAAAAGCGGCAATCAACCAAACCAATAAAAGCGGCAGTCACTGTACAAACCACTCCATCTGTCCTCTTTTACCATTTTTCAACTCTACTAGCCATGCCTCTTTCTCCTCCATTTCCACCACGCGACCACCCATCATTCTTCCCTCTTTTCTATTTCGTTCCACCCATCCTTTCTTCTTCCCTTTTTTCTATTTTGTTCTTGTACACCACACAACCACCCATCCTTTTTTCTTCCCTTTTTTCTATTTGGTTTTCTACTGTAATCATGCTGCTTTAATTTCTCAAAAAAAAATTGTTTCTACCATATCTGAGACATGTGCGTGTAGAGAGAGACACGAGTTTGCATTTGTGGCTACGTTTTGCATCTAATAGAAATTGAGGAAATTGGGTTGTTGGGATGGGAATAAAGGGAAAGGCTATGTCAATGCTGTTTGGAATCGTGCTCTGGCTTAGGTAAATTGTTTTAATGTATTAATGTATAAATAAAGAATTCTGGGTATTTTATACATAAATAAACTTACTTCAGATGTTGCTGGGGGTGCAAGCACCGTGCAATCTCGCACGGTGTCTCTCGTGAGGCACCGTGCGAGAAACGTGGACGGTGCCTCTCTAGAGGCACCGTGCGAGCACCGTGCATTCTCGGACTACATGTTATTGCTTTGGTGAACTCTGATTTTTTCCTTAAAGTTATCCAAGGGTTTGAATTCTTAATGGAAAAGTTAATATTGCCTATTAATTTTGCATCAAGATAATGATTAATTAGATACTCATGCATAGTGGGCAAAGTTTGGGTTTTGCTTCTAATGATTTTATTTTACATTAGTCAATATAGGAGAGTTTTAATGCTCTTTTTTGATTCTCTTTCATCGAAATAGTGAATTTTTACTTTGGACGTTTCAAAACATTTGTCATTTTTCTTATTATGTTTGTAAATAATGTCTAATTCTGGTAATGACTGTGGTGGTGGTGGAACTGAGAAAGTTTTTTTGCCAAACAAAAAAGAAATACAAAATAAAAGAAGACGAGAATTATATGCAAAGAGAAAGGAATTCAAAGGAAACAAGGAAAGATGTATTGGTCGTCCTTCACGTGCATCACAATTACAAGGTTAATTACTCTTTATTTTTTGCAGATAGATAATATCTTCATGGTCTACAAATTTGTAATACTTTTTGTTTTCCAAAAAAAAAAAAATTCTCTGTTATTAAAAAAAATAAAATCTCATATATCTAATTTGTTTTCATTATTTCTATGGCTTAAAGTATTTTATATTGTATTCAAATTCTTAGTTTTCTAAAATTTGTTCTATGCTGGAAAAAGTTATTTTTATTAGTTTATAGAATTAGAGTTATTGTACATATTATTTAAATTCAATGTAGAATTTATTTTTTCACTATATAGTATGATGTATTAGATATTTTCATTAAAAATGTGTTATTTCAATTTTTAGTTTTCATTTTTATGAATGTGGTCACTTAAAAATGTGTAATAATGAATAATTTTAAGCACTCCATGCGTTTCCATTTTTTTTTTAAAAAAAAAATTGAGGTATCCATCATGAGAATATTAGCTTCAATTATTCATCTCATTTCTACCTTTTAAATGAACTTTATTATTCCCAAATTGTGCCTTCTTGGAAGCTACGTTTTTTTTTAAATACACATTGATCTTTATAGTGTGTTTTTGTATGTGTGCTTGTAAATGAAGCTAATTAAAACCTATGTATTGTAGATTCACACTTTGGTGACAATGTCGATAGTGAAACACTCGTTTCTTCCTCAATGGTTGTAGGTCCTGAATCTTGTGCTGACACTACATGTATATTTAACAACGAAATTCAACTTGAAGAACAGAGTGAATGTATTTCAACGTTAAGGTTACCTGCAATTCCAATTGAACCTTACATTTTACCATCGCCTACGATTTGTGGTTACTGTAATGCAAAGAAATTCTGCAAGGAATCTAAAATTTTTTGTTGTTCTGATGGGAAAATTAAAGTATGCCTTGATACAGTACCATCGGATTTGTATGATTTGTTCACATCATCATCGCCTGAAGCTTTACAATTTAGGACTATTTGTCGAAGTTACAATAACCATTTTGCTTTCACATCCTTAGGTGTAAAATATGACACTGATTTATGTAGGATGAATAAAAGAATTTATACTTTTAGAGTTCAAGGTCAAGTGTATCACTATATAAACCCGTTGTTACCACATGATGGCAAACCAAGTTATTTACAATTATATTTTTATGATACTGAAAATGAAATTCAAAATCGTATGAATAATTCTAATCGTTTTTCAGAATCAATGTTACAAAAATTGATAGATATTTTGAAGATCAATCATTACTCAAAATTTTTTCGCTCTCTAGATAGTATTGGAGCTTTAGACACGTATAAAATACAAATAAGATGTAATTCTGAACTCGATCAAAGGGTGTACAATCTTCCAACAACATCGCAAATAGCTGCAGTTTGTGTTGATGAGGACCCTACTGCAGAAGTTAGAGTTCGCGACATAACCATTTTTGGTCATTCTGGATCATCTCATAGAGTACATTATTACTTTGGTTGTTATGATCCTCTTCAATATCCTTTATTGTTTCCTTATGGTGAACCTGGATGGCACGAGGGTATTAAAAGAATTACTAAAACACACCATTCTTGTTTTCTTGCAGCTGAAGATGTAATTGATATTAGAAATATCAACTCTGCAGAGGAACTAATTGAGAGAGAGAATGCAGGCATGTCAATACAAACTTTTTCTTCTCTTTTATCCATTTGTAATAATGTAATTTACAGTTAATTTGTTATGCCATTTAAAATATTGTCTGCTTTCTTTCTTTTAGGACATAGAAAACCGAAGAAAAGATCGCAAATTTCTTGCCGGAGTACTATTGTTATAAGTTACAAATTAGGACTTTGGGTAACTCAATCTTGCTTCATACTGGTAGACTTTTACAACAATACGTAGTTGACATGTATGTGAAAATTGAAACGTCTAGATTAGATTACTTTAGAAATAACCAAAAACATATACGTGCTGAATTATACCAATGGATTGTTGATACTATTGGAACAGGGGAAACTAGAGGGCATAAAATTGGTAAGAAAATTGTTTTACCATCATCCTTCACTGGTGGTCCTAGAGATAAGAAAAAAAGATATATGGATGCAATGGCTTTAGTTCAAAGATTTGGAAAACCTGATATTTTTTTGACAATAACTTGTAATCCTAATTGGCCTGAAATAAAGCAGGAATTACAACACAATGATGAAGTACAAAATAGACCTGATTTAATATCCCGTATATTTAGATCTAAATTGGAAACTTTGAAGCGTGACTTATTTAAAGAAAAAATATTTGGTCCTATTGCAGCTTACATATATGTGATTGAATTTCAAAAAAGAGGTCTTCCACATGCTCATTTCTTGTTAATTTTAAAACACGGATCAAAAATTACTTCTACCAATGTGATTGATAGTATTGTTTCATGCGAAATTCCTAGCCAAAATAATTACCCTTATTTACGTTCTCATGTTATCAAACATATGATGCATGGTCCGTGTGGAATTCTAAATCCGAAAAATGTTTGTATGGAAAAGAACCACTTGTGTAAAAATAAATACCCTAAAGAATATTCAAAAATTACCACTTCGGGCAATAATTCTTATCCTTTATATAGACGACGTGATAACGGTGAACAAGTTAAGGTTAGAGGAAAGTATTTAGATAATAGATGGGTAGTGCCTTATAATCTTTATTTGATAGCTAAGTATGATTGTCATATTAATGTAGAAATTTGTTCCACCATAAAAGTTGTTAAATATTTATACAAATATGTTTACAAAGGTCATGATCGAATAAGTTTTTCTTTGCAAAGTAATGAAGTTGATAATGATATTGATGAAATCTCACAATATCAAACAGCTAGGTGGATATCTCCGCCAGAAACAACTTGGAGAATTTACGGATTTATTTTATCTGAGAATTCTCCATCTGTTATTCCTCTACAATTATACCTCGAAAATGGTCAATTCATTACGTTTAACAATTTTGATGATGTAACAAAAATTGTTTCTAGAGATTATATACAACGTACAATGTTAACGAAATATTTTCGTATGAATTCTACAAATGAAAAAGCTAAAACATTATTGTATAGAGATTTTCCTATTCATTTTATTTGGGATGCTCAATCTAAAATTTGGAGTCCAAGGAAAAGCAAAGATGTAATTGGTCGAATCATTACTGCGAATCCATGTGAAGGTGAAAGATATTACTTACGACTTTTACTAAATCATATTAAGGCCCTGTTTGATTCTCATTTTAATTCTCATTCTCATTCTTCTACTCATTTTCAACCACACATTCTTCAATAAAATAATATTTTCTATCACATCAATAACTTTTCCTTCTTTTTCAACCACACATTTCCCATCATATCATTATTTCAAAATGCATTTTTCTCAAATAATGCCTATCAAACACACTCTAAAGGTTCATCGTCTTTTGAAAGCTTGAAAACAGTTAATGATGTTAACGTATCATCTTTTCGAGAATCAGCTCTATTACATGGCTTGTTGAATGCAGACAATAATTGTGAGCTTTGTTTAGCTGAAGCAATAGTAATGCCAAGTTCTTTACGGCGATTGTTTTCCACTATATTAACTTTATGTGCCCCAAAAAATCCATCAACTCTTTGGTCTAAATTTAAAACATACATGTTTGAAGATTATGTTCAAAAAGGCATTTCTTGCGAAAATGCTGAATTGAAAGCATTACAATATATAAATAGTGTTCTTGAACCAATTGGAAAAAACATAAATGAATATAAATTAGTTCCATTTGAAATAAACATAGATGAAAATGAAAGGTTAGTAAATATGATTGCTAAAGAAATGAGGGATAGCTTTATTGACATTGAAACTTCTTCGTCAGTTGAATTAAATAAAGAACAGCAAGCTGCATATGATGCAATTTTACATAGAGTTTTCACTAATGGAATAGGGTTGTTTTTTTTAGATGGGCCAGGAGGAACAGGAAAAACATTCTTGTACAAAGTATTATTAAGAGCTGTTAGAGCAAGAAATTTAATTGCATTAGCTACAGCTTCTTCAGGTGTAGCAGCATCATTATTACCAGGTGGTCGCACTGCACATTCACGTTTTAAAATCCCATTAGAATTAAATACAAGTATAAGTTGCTCTGTTAGTAAACAATCAGCCTTAGGGGATTTTTTACGAATGACAAAATTAATTATATGGCATGAAACTCCTATGACACATCGTTATGCTATAGAAGCTTTGGATAGAATGCTTAAAGATATTCATGAATGTGATACACCTTTTGGTGGAAAGGTAATAGTTCTAGGTGGAGATTTTCGTCAAATATTACCAGTTGTCCCTAATGGAAATAAGACAGATATAATGCAAGCAAGTTTAGTGTTCTCTTATCTATGGTCTTCATTTATTCGTTTACATTTGATTCAAAATATGAGAGCCCAGTTAGATCCAATGTATTGTAAATATTTACTTTCCATAGGTAATGGACTTGAAGATGCCCATTCTTGTGGTATGATTGAGCTTCCATCTAATTTAACATTAAGTTACGATGATGAATTACTTTCCTTGAAATCATTAATTGATGTTGTATTCCCAAATTTACAAACATATAGTGCTGCCTTAGATACCATGATTTATAGAGTTATCTTAACTCCAAAAAATGAATCGGTTGATGAAATTAACAATATGTTACTAAAACAAATTCTCGGTACAAACTTTACATATTACAGTTTTGATGAAACAATTGATAAAACTGAACAGGGTATTCAAGAAGATTTGTTAAACACATTATCTCCAAATGGTATACCACCACATGAACTTATATTGAAAGAAAATTGTCCTGTTATATTACTTCGAAATATAAATCCTTCAAAAGGTCTATGCAATGGTACAAGATTAATTTGTAGAAAATTTGAAAAAAATGTTATCGATGCTGAAATTGCTGTTGGAGAATATCGTGGAAAACACATTTTTTTACCTAGAATTCCATTCATTCCATTAGAAAGTGAAAGAGATTCAGTTCCATTCAAACGAACTCAATTTCCAATACATCAATGCTTTGCAATGACTATTAACAAAGCTCAAGGTCAAACTTTAGATTTTGTTGGACGTTATCTTCCTGAACCAGTATTTTCACATGGTCAGTTATACGTTGCATTATCAAGAGCGAAAATAAGTGATAGTATCAAAATCCTGGTTAAACCAACAAATATACATTCGTTATTACATAACAAATGTACAAAAAATGTTCTTTACAGTGAAATCCTTCAATTAGTCAATTTATCGTAATATTTTTATTTTGTGAATGAAACTTATGTTATTTTTCTTTATTGACCTACCTAGATACTCTTTCCATCCTTTATAGCATATATTTATATTTAAATTCATTACTATCTATTTTCTTTGTCTCAAAAAAACTTTTTTTTCAGCTAACTGTATTTATTATATGCTTTTCTTAACCATCATGAATGCTTGTCAATATATTTGCAATAAGTCAATTAACAATTTAAATTTGTCATGTTCATAAGTGGTCTTAGGATAGTATCATTTTGTGCAAATAAATTCAACCACTTCTATATACTGTTGATAATGTGAAGTCAAATCAAATAGAAACATCTTGAATTCACACAAAAAGGTACGATATTAATTAAAATTAAGAAATTTGGTCGGCGACATGAGAAATTGTGTTATCGTGATATGTGAAGTTGAACGAACAAACAATGGTGAAATTGTGATTCCTATCATCTTACCTCAATGTATTTTTATGAAATAGTAATTGTTAAAATTATTTTTTGCTTTAGTGAAATTTTAGTTATTAGTTTCAAAAACCACCTTTTAAATCAGTAGTTCAAATAATTAATAATGTACTTAGTTATACGGTCTTAGATTGAATTATGCTTCATTCATCAGGATATTTTACACTTGTGGTTTTCGCGATTATGGGCCGTTGATCATCGCCCCTAGCTCTCCACCTTGTGATGGTCACGTAGTGATGACAATTTGGCTTGCCGGCTTGTGTCGCCTATGGTTCGATTAGAAAAAAGTCCGAGCCGGCCCGGCTTGAGAATCGAGCCCCATTTTGGGGTGTCGGGCCGAGCCCGAGATAGCCAATGTGAGGCTCGTTTAAGGGGGAAAAAAAAAGGTTGATGGGCAGCGTGAAAAGGCAGCAGTTATATATTAAAAACAAAAGAGAGAGAGAGAGCTTGATTGGCTCAGCAAGGCCCGAGTTCTAGCCTGAATTTTTTGGACAAGCTTTTGCTCAGCTTAGGCCCCAAAAAAACTAGATTCTTTTTACTCGAGCCGTGCCCAAACTTGAGTTTCGGCTCGTTGACATCCCTGTGGTCACGTCATGCTAAATAATCCAATTGCCCATTGCACCATTTATCCAACCATTAATATGAAAATCTAGAAGCAGAAGCTATGAAATTGGCCACCATAAGTCAGAGAAAAGGGCCTTTCACAATCACAACCCCATTCTAGATATATGATAAATCATAAATATATGGATAATATTAATATCTATTCATATAAATAGGTAATTATCCAAATACGCATATAAACAAAATTATAGCTGAAAAGATTGTCATAACTATAGCAGAATATAAATTATCAAAATTTTCAACAGAAACGGTAAAAACAGACAAAAACCCATTTATATGTGTTCTTGTACCCGAAAGAAAAAGAAAGAAAAAATAAAGCTGGTTTGATATATCGCTGTATCATGTATGCAAAATGTCATTGCGTGTGCATACTTTATTCAATAATACTGACTCCAGAATTATCCAATTTATTTTCCTCTGGTTTCTGAAGAGTCTCGTTCAAAGCTTGACGTCTCTAAACTCACATTGCTCCTGGTTTCCACACTTGGCACTGCTGAATTCTGATGGGACTGAAAGTATAATTGACAAGTTTTAGTATTGTTCCCTTCTTTTTCATATATTAGCTACCAAAAAAATTAAGAATGTTATTACTAGGAACTAGGAACCATGGTACCTCTTCATGATAAACTTGGTCAAAATGAAGAGCTTTCTGGCAAGGTCTTTGATTCATTATCATTCCAGCTCCTTGTTGTGTATCAGAAAAATTCTGAGTCAGACAATCCCTGTCTGGAAAACTAAAGAAATCATCCAATGGATATCTAGGGTTTAAAGAAGAGTTCGAGGTTGTACTCGCATTATTTTGACCATACACAAAGTTCTCACGATATTGCTCTTGGGAATTTACTAGAGGAGCAATATTTATATTTTGATGTCCTCGTCCACCATCATTTGGGTTTTCATTTGTAATATAGCTATTGGAACTTTGACCAGTTTCACGATGCTCTTTAATCAACAGAGTGTTCTCAATTAGAGGCATTGACCCAAATCTTCTTGGCTTTTTTCGGCCAAGTCCATCAATGTTTATAGAGTCAGCGGGAGAATTGTTTTGTTGAGATTTTCGCTCTTCAGGAGCTCGCCAATTGTTGTTCCGGCATTTCTACATGAGAAAAAAAAAAAAAAAAAAAAAACCAAAAAGGGTATAAGATAGGGCACAACAAATCATTAAATATGTTGCGCACAATGTAGTAAAAATTTCTTAAACTAGAAAACTAACCTGAAGATGACTTGCTACCTGTGTTCTTGTCAGGCCGGGTACATCCATTAGCTCCAGAATCTCTTTTGGAAAACACCCTATTTTTGAACACCACATTTAATATATTTTAGGGTTATACTTGCTTATATATTTTTAGGAATACACTCATAAAAGAAATATAATATAGTAGAGATATAAATAATAGCGGATGCAAATACGCATAATGTTCCAATTATAGGGAACAAAGATATACTTCCTTCACCAAGCTGCGCAACAGCATCCATAAATTTTCCATGAAGACCTCGAGTCCACTCAGTGCATACTTTTCTCTTAACCATATTGTTGATTATTTGATTTTCCGCCCAAATTAAACTGTTTTGTCCACATATTTTCTTCTTTCCAGTGTAATTGTTGTTCTGCATGTTGTTTCTCTCCTCGCCAGGTCCTCTGAAATCAAACCCTTTAACGATATGATGGTTAGCGGCATCCATTTCCATATTTATTTCCTTTTTTCTGTAAAGATTCATTTTCTCTCTCAGAACATGTTGCCAAAGGCACTTTAACACGTCCACTGTAACTGGTTTCTTGATAGAGAGGAAAGCTCCATTTTTGAGAGCTCCCATTGCTAGGAATTCATTGTCATCAACTGACATCACTGAATAAAAAGCAAAATTTAGACGGAAAACAATATATGAAATTCTTTTATTCATTAGAAAAGATATTTGTTCGGTGCTAAGTTCATTGAGAAGAACCCTTGATCTACTGTTTTAATGGATAGAAATACATGAACCTAATGGAATGACTAGGAAAGATTTATTAAAAATTAGAAACCCATATTCCATTATTAGATTTTATGGGGGAAAAAAAACAATAAATTAATACTAGTGTGGGAAATACTTACATATGATGGGTATGTACATGTTAATTGCTTGTTCAAGAAGTTTGTATCCATGTAAGTCAGGAGAGTTGATATTTGCCATGACAAGATCAAAATGTGACTGTCCACTTGAGAGCATGGATAAAGCAGTCGACGGAAGTTCAACATAGGAAACTGAAAAATAAAAAAAAAATCCATGTAGAAAAACTAACAATCATGCTACAAATACATGAAGTTTTAACCCCATGTCAAGGAAACAATGTACACAAAGCATAATTTGAAAACTAATTAGTCAAAAGGAAAATAAAGAAAGTACCAAAAGGTACACCCTTTTAGTAATGCAATTATTTGGCTGTAAGTGAAGTTTGGAAAATGGAGGACCTTATAATAATTAATAAAGAAGAAATTAATGACAAATTGAGTAAAGACAGCTTTAGTATTTTATTTTTTTTCTCCTTAATTTCTTTTTTTTTTTTTTTTTTTTTTTTTATCTATAGAACAACTTCCCTTTGATTTTTCTTTTCTTTCAAAAAAAAAATTGACTAAATAAACAAATATAACTTTTTTCTTAAGATGTCATAAATGTAAATGATATATATATATATATATATATATATATATATATATATATATATATATTTTCGTATTCAGTGGTTTAATCTGAGAGAAAAACTGAAATAATTTGTCGTTTACGGAGGCATTAAGATATAAAACATAGTTATCAATTGAATAAGTCGACTTTGTTGAACGAAGAAAGAATAATAGGTGTAACCATAAAATATTAGAAAGAGAATTCAAAATGAAGAAAAAAGAAGTTCAATCAATCAAATTTATATCAGCATTTCTTATTTAAACCACATATACGTAAGGAAATTGAATCAAACATCGAAAAGCACATTAACTTTTCTTGATATTGTGTTTTATGAAAGTTAAAATTAATTCGTAATACATCTACCTTTGTATGAACATAGCTCTAACATTTTTGCAGTAGAAATCAAAAAACAAGAATCATGATCCACTAGCAACACATGAATCTCCCGCAACACTGGGTGATATGAACCCATTGAAGTGCTAAACTCACCAAATTCCAACATAATGATGAGAAATGCACTTTTGTATTAATTGGTTTTTAATAATGGAGAGAACTGAACAGAGAGAGAAAGACAAGACAATTGCTAATAAAGAAGGATTTCAAGAGAGTGAAATTTATAGATGTACTTGTCCATTTGAAATTAAAAAGTTGAATTTCATTTGTAATAATGTATAAAGAGAACATGATAATATTATTTGATTTGTTGTGTTGACTCTTACAAGAATACATAGGAAGTTAATCAATGCTTGTTATAATACATTCAATATATTTGTTTATACAAGGAAACTCTTCTTCAAAAGTCAAAATACTTTATAGACAATATTTTAATGATTTGCTTATTTAGTCCATATTTGGTCAACATTTTTCAAAAAATCATTTTTAACCACATATTTTTTTATAAAATAATTTTACACATAAATCAAGAATTTATATTTCTTTTTTAATCACAAATTTTTCAAATAATCACAATTTTAAAATATATCTTCTTATTAAAATGGGCTGCTTAGAGCGTAAGTCAAAGGTGGTGACCTATGATAGTCTAGGGGGCCAATTGCACCCCACTGGGCTAGGCCTTTACTCTCTCTCTCTCTCTCTCTCTCTCTATTTTTTTTTTAAAATTAAATTAAATTGGGAAATTAGGCCATGTATGCCTTTTAAGTTACTGAAAATAGGTTATTATAACTATTGGATTTTAAATCAAATTTGGAGTGATTTTCAATTGGCAGTGGAACTACACGTGAAGAAATGGATGGGGAAGATACATCTCGAAATTGAAAAATTTACACGCCCACTCCGAGTAACGCTAGTGAATCCGAAACGTGACGTGCGTTGATAATAGGTACCAACCAAAAGTCGAACCCATCATCAAGGCTACTACAACTACAGTATGCAATTTTTTATAAATTATTTTTAACAGAATTTTGACACTATGTCCCCTATAATTAGGGCTAACTGACTTGTAATTCACAATGTACAAATCCTAAAATATAACACAACATAATATCTGAAATCTCAATTTTTACTAAGGAAATAACATGAAATGTACGTATGGCTACAAAATACATAGTGATCCCCATAACTATCCACAAGTGATGCAAAATCACATCTAAACATGAACATGTGTCCCAACCACTGACTACATGCTCTATGAAATAAGTCATATTAGCAAATTTTGTCGTGTGGCTTTGATTCCAAAATCAAAGGCTCAACTCCAAAAGATGCTCGGAAACTCAACTACAATTTGATAAGAAAAATCGTGAAAAAATATGACTTGATAGCTCAGTGAGTGGAGAAGTTCGAAAATAAATATACTTTTTCATTTATAAATTTTTATCGAAAATAAAGTTTATATCATTTAATAATTCACAAGATAATATCATATCATTTAATAATTTACAAAATAACATATAATATAATCATAGCCAAGGAGTGAGATATCCTCACAATGCTGTGAAATATCATCTCAATGCCATGATATAAACATATGTTGATAACCATACTATAATCTCATTACATCAAATACACTGAAAATTCACCAAAAATGTAACATCTAACTGAAATCTGTGTAATCTGGTCATACATGCATAGATTGCCTCTCGAGCTAAGCATTCCTGACACGGGTCTCAAGCCCCCTCAGTGAACGGAAATCGATTTCAAAGACCTCTCATAATCAATTCTAAAACACAGCCAAAACCCCTCAGTGAACCATATGTACACAGTCAAGACCCCTCATTATAGTATATAATACGGTCAAAGCCTCTCAGTGAACTAGAAAAATTATATAATTACGTGTACTTTTCTTGTCAATGTCAATATCACATGTCCCACATTCCAATTCACAAATAATCTATACACAATCTTTGAAATTCTACATATATCACAGTGAAAGAAACTTTCATAATAATCGTGTAATTGAACAATTAATTCACATTATTGCACATAATATAGTAGTATAATTATTTCATCAACATTTAAAAATATATAAGAATTTCCACTCACTGAACTATGTACGCAAAATCAATTCGGTTGATAAGCTGTCCCGATATCCGTATCACCGCCTAAAGTATGATATAATTATTTTGATTAACAATTAACTATTTTAAGAAATTCTGATAATTGAATAGGCGATACCAAAAAATAATTAGTTTTTGATGTTTAAGCGATTTCTAAAGTTCCTTGAATCACTTTAGCTAATTTTTCGTTCATTTAACTTAGCTACATAGCTTATCATACTTAAGTCAATAATTCCCTTTCAATAAAATTGAATTTAAACTAACAATTCGACAACTCTAAAATTTAACGTAACTTTCCAATAAATAACTTTTTTATTTACCTTTGAATTTGAAGAATTCAAGCGTAATAGTATAAATCACTTATTTTGTAACAACTTGGCCAATTTTTTATTTCTTTCTTCTTATTCCCCCCCCCCCCCGCCCCGTGTTTCTCTCTCATGTCTCCGTGTGTCGTTTTCTCCCTCTGTGGGTATTGTGTATGTTTGTGTGTGTAGAAATGGATTTGGAACAGTGTTCTAAAAAGCGTAAAGCGTGACTAGGCGTGGAGTCGAAGTTTCAAGCTTACGAGCTTATGCGCGCCTAGGCGAGATTTAAGCGTAAAAAAATGTTTCTTATTTATAATATTATTTTAATTTTTAATCGTTTAAAAAATTATTTGAAAATTAAAATAATATATATTAAGTATCTAGAAATTATAAAATACAATATTTACCTGATAACTCCTATTATTAGTCAATTATACAATTTCCAAGTTTTTGAAATGCAAAAATTAGAATATTTTTCTTAATTTCAATTTTCAACTAGACAAATCTCACTTAATATATTTATAGAAATTTCATACATGTTTTTGAAGTTTGTAATAAAATGAATCTCAAAATAATAATTACGTAAGATAACACTAAAATTTAAATCTTATTTAACTATTTAGATAAAGTCATACAAAATCTTTTGAAAACTTGAAATTAAAGTCAAATGAATTTTTTTCTTAAAAAAATAATAATAAGCTAAAGTCAAATAAATGATTTTTAAAAAAAACTAATAAAGCACGTCTACGGAAGACGAAAAAATGAAGGAAAAAATTCAATCGTTTAGGAATTGAAAAAAAAAAAAAAAAAAAGCGTCTATGCAAGAAATGAGGCATTTTACCCGAGTTTCAAGCTTAGGCGATACCAAGCTTTTTAGAACACTGATTTGGAAGTGAATGAGTATGCATTTGAATTGGATTGAATTCACCGCCTTAGTTTTTTTTTTGTTCTATTTTATTTTAATTTTTGCTTGACATTGGAGACTTTTCTTTCCTTTTTTTTCTTTTTTTTTTTTAAATTTAAGGTATTACAAAAATTCTCTCGTGGAAAATAACATCGCGACACATAAAGGTGCGATTCTCTATGTCTTATATATGGTATCCCTTTTGATCATAGGAATACCAAATTTAGCATATGAACATTATAAACAAAAGTAAGACATCTAAAGTTTCCAAGATCGGGACATGCTGGTGATTTTTGAACGACGCTTCATGAGGAGATTTACCATCTAGTAATGATATGTAGAGTTAAATAATCAACTTCCAAGAGATGTCCATGTTTTCGCTTGACAACTCCATTTTATTGCGGCGTGTCTATACAACTTCCCTGATGAACAATGCAATGTTTTGCTTGGGTACAATATCACAGACACATTTATTGGAACGATAAATTGAAGGAAACTACGTAACTAATGACACGACCCGTCCCGAATCACCCTAATGGACCACGAACATGACGTGAGCCGATGGTAAATGCTGACTAGATCTGAGATCCACCACTAAAGCTGACTAAAAATTACTATTAAATATGTGTCATATAAGATACTTACGAGAAAAATAATACAATGGGTCCAAAAATAATTTTTACATCCTCAACTCAATGAACACAAATAATCTAAAACGGTCATATAGCGGTGGCTCCTAAAAAAAAAAGGGGGGCTCTTCAAAGACTTCAAAACTCAATTGTTACCTGATAAGAAAAATGTGGAAAAATATGAGTTGATAGCTCAGTGAGTGGAGAAGTTCGAAAATACTTACACTTTCCCCATTTAAACATTTTTTAATAAAAAATCGAGTTGACATCATTTAATAGTTCACATAATAATAATAATAATAATAATCATGTGAGACATCCTCATAACACTCCGTAAAATATCATCTCATAATTATGATATAATCAATAGTTGATATCCATACTATAATCTCATCACATCATAGATACTGAAAATTCCACAAGAAATGTACCCTCTGATTGAAATCTGTAATCTGATCATATGCGCGTAAACTGGCACTAGGGCTAATCACTCCCGACATTGGCCTCAAGCCCCCTGAGTGAACGAAAGTGGCTCTCAAAAGACCTCTCATAATCAATTCTAGAATACGATCAAAGCCTACCAGTGAACTATATGTACACGATCAAGACCCCTACATCCACAGTCAAGATTCCTCAGTATAGTACAGAACACAGCCAAAGGCCCCTCAGTGAACTAGAAGAAGTATTTAATCATGAGTACTTTTCTGATCGATCGTCACATGTCTTACATTCCAATTTACAAAATGTATATAGTATAATTAATTTATCAATACTTGAAAATATTAAAATTTTTTCACCACTAAGTTGTAGATCAATCACGACTTCAATCTTCTTGTCACCTCCTCACATTCAAATACCAAGTATGCCATCTTGTACTGGTCCCAATAAATCATCTCTTCACTAAGATGCCCTAAGAATTTTTCCTACGATTAGAAATAATAATTTGCTAATAGGAACTTGATATGTTTTATTTACAAATTTTTATCTACAATGATTGACCTAAAGTTTCCACATTTCTTTGCTTTGATGTGAAAAATCAGATTTTATGCGGAAGTTAGTGATCCAATTGAAATGTTGGGGGGGGGGGGGGGGGGGGGGGGGGGGGGGGGGTTAACCCTTACTTTTTGCATACCTACGTAATATGCAAAGTGTACATACCCTTATTTTGGATAAGTTAACCCATGAAATGGGTATATTAACCAGAAGGAATGTTTAAAATAATAATTTTTTGAGCGATGCTATATAGCACTAGTGCTATTACAATATCATCATAGGTGGCATTAAATGATATGATTAATTAAACGAGTCATATATTCCATACATTTAATTAAGTATATCATTTAATGACACATAAAATGGTGTTGAATCACCACTGGAGTTAGATATCATTATTCTATATTTTTAGCCATATTAGGTTGTTACATTTTTCGTGTTGGACGTTCCTTGACTAGTGCGCATATGAGTGAAATAAGTTAAATTGAGTATTCACATACACATATGAGAATCGAATAAGAGATGAGTTAAACTTTTGTATAGCGAAATTTGAATGTCATTGAGTTAAAAATCTTTTGGTTATTCTTCATTTTTCTCATAGCTTGGTTGTGTTTTGCTCGAGACTAGCAAATTTCAATTTCAGGATGTTTGATGAATTATATACTTATGTAGACTCTTACACAATGCTCTTTTTGTTATAACTCATTTATTCATAGTCAAAGTCGTGAAAATTATTTAGTCAAAGTCCAAAATTTAATTGGCCGAAATCAAAGTCAATAAAGGATTTAAGTCGAATAAATGATTTTCATGGAACTTAAATTGTAATTACAAATACCCGCGGGATAAAAATGATATAATAAAGGAATCTAGGGATTTAGTTTCTTTTATTGAAAATTTAAAGACTAAATATTATGTTACATAAAGATTGGTGACTTGACTTGCAATTATTCATAGTCATCCATTAAATTTAGGGAAATTTGGCCAAATAGCCGGGCAAGATTCTGAATTTGGACAAATGGCTTCGACCCAGAATTAAAAAAAAAATGTAATTGATAAAAAGACAAATTTGCCATTTAGTTTTTTACTCAAAAATCACCAAATTTCCCCTCATTTCACCCGTTTCATCTTCAGTAAAAACCCTATTCTCTCAATTTCAAAAATTAACATCACTCTTCCACCTTTTCATCTTCTTCAACTGAAACTTCCCGCCTTTTCATCTTCTTCAACCGAAAGTTTCCTCCTTTTCATCTTCTTCAACTGAAATTACTTTCCTTGCTACTACGATGGTGGATATACGACTTGCTTGAACTGAAATTTCTCTAAGTTCCGATTGTTTGATTGATGCTACGAAGAAAGGAAACCTAGCAATAAATCATTCACGGTAAGTCAAGCAACACTCAAAAATGATTGAAATCGAAATGTACCAAAACTGTTTCGCACATAAACACAAAACGACACAAGTGTTGTGTAACGGCAAATGTGTCGTTCTAATGATTTCTCCTAATTTTTGATTTATTTGTGCCTTGACGAACTCAAACATATGTTATCTTGCAACGAAAGTAAGTTAAAATAATAGATTATTGGGGGTCGGAGGTGTCGTGGCAGGTCGTACGCTTGTTTATGTTTAGAACGACAGAAGTGTCGTTATAGTCACAGTAACGGCACTATTGTCGTTCTCAGTAAATCCCCTGTATCAATTTTAACTCCTCCCTGGGTTGAAGCTTCTGTAATTGAACTAGTCAATTGTATCATTCCTAGCTAACACATGAAAGAAACATAGGATGAGACATCCCTCTAATAAGAACATCTAGCACAACTACTAGTGACAAATGGAATACAAATTTGACCACTTTCAATCTTCTCCACAATAAAAAGTATGTCAATTTCAACATATATAATTTTATCATGCTAACAAGATTGTGTGCAATATTTGTGACATTTTTTATGGAAGCTAGCATTTATCATTACATTTTCCCTGTGTTTGTGGAAGCTAGCATTTATCATTACATCTTCCCTGTGTCAAATAATGTATAATATGACAAAAGTCGACATTTAATTTGCAAGTAAAGGTATACAAGTTAAGATTAATTAAATTGCTGTCTTGGAGAAACTGCTTCCTTCAAGAGCTCTCTTGGGGCTTATTGGTTAGTAGTATAGACCGAGAAGTTTGAATATTGATCGTTAAATTTTGTGGTTATTAGATGCTGTGGGGCCTTATTAATAGATATAACCTTATTTGTGCTACTGTAATGGTAAGAATTTAATGAACATATGAGGTGGTTTATTTATTTTTCAATTTTTACGTTATATTTCTATGAGACTTATTTACATTAGGTTTATGTTTCACTTCCGCTTTCTAAAATCCATTTATTTTTATCTCAGCATTTGTTTGGTAAATGTTTGCTTCGAGACATAAGATTCCTAATTCAACTATTATTTTGCAGGTTACATTAGGAAAAAAATGGATGCCGAAGACATAGCAAACGTGAAGATAAGCAATAGATGTAGAGTGAAATTGATCCATGACGTTTTCAATAGCTTGGATGATAAGCATCAAGAGCTATTCACGAACTCCTGCTTCGGACACTTGTTAAGCTTGAGGGACATAAAGCTTGCATCTCAACTGGTCCACCAATTAATTTTGAGGTCGATAAGTACCTCAAAAGAGAATGAAATATGGATCAAAATTGGAGACAAGCTTGCAAGATTTGGATTGCAGGAGTTCATCTTGGTAACTGGGCTTAAAGCTGGGAATTTGGACGACGAGGATCTGACGCTAGGGCAAAATTGTAGACTTGTGAAAGAACGTTTCAAGCGTAGCAACGGAAAAATAAAGAGAGGTTCATTGTTAGATGTTTTCAAACGTTGCAAGAATAAGAGTGATAAATATAAGTTGGGCCTCCTCGTTGTATTGGTGTATATACTAGTGGCCGCAGCGGAGAATACATATATTAACCTATGGTGGTTTTATTTGGTGGATGATCTTGATAGATTCAATAACTATTCGTGGGGGAAAAAGTCATATGAGTACACTATTAAGGTATTTAAACATAATTTGGGAGAAATGTTGAAGAGTTATCCAAATTCTCAGCGATATCCGTATTCTTTGCATGGATTTCCCCTTGCAATCATGGTAATATATTCTAAACTTGTTGAACATTACAATTTTTCAATTATGTTACTAAAAATTAAATTTATGATTGTACAGATTTGGGCCTTTGAAGCAATTCCCAGTGTTGGAAAAAAATTTGGTCGTGTGATTGATGAATCTAGAATTCCAAGAATGATAGGCTGGGAAATGCGCAAACAACTTAGGGGAGAAACACTTTGTACAATTTTTCAATCGTCATATGTGAGTTTTGTTTATTAAAATCTACATGGCGTATTAGCAACTATAACTAAACAATTTGCTGAATAATTATACATGCTTGTTTTTCAGATTGAGGTGCACACTACGTTGAATCCTACAGTCGATGAATTGCTGGAGCCATTTTGGCAGGAATCCAGACCTTTTGATGATGAAGCGGATCCTAAGCTGGAAAAAAGGGCGCTTGAGGATGATGGCGAAAAAAATTCTGAGAGTGATGATGCACCATCAAGTTCTAGTCGCCCACAAAGTCCTAAGACCTGTGATCGACCATCTGTGTCTAGCCATCAACACTCTTCTAAAAGAGCTGGTCAACCCCCACCTTCTTATGACTATCTCGTCCAAATAATAAAACAAGAAATAAGAGGAGTTGAGGAGAGGCTGCAAGGTGAGATGTCAGAGCGTTTCGATAGAATAGAAAGGAAAATTGATTTATTTCTCCGACGATCGGGTAGAGGTGGAGCTCAGTCGAAAAGAAGTGGATTTGATGACCATGCTTTTAGTACAGGCAATCAACAAAATGAAGAAGCAAGAGTGGAAGATGATGTAATTATCGAAGATTGCTCTCACGAAGAAGTCACGCCGAATAAACAACACGAGGCTTTTCCTACTTATGATGATGGTATATTTTCTCTATTTTACTGTTTGCTATAAGTTAAGACTAATTTTTTTTGGGTCCCATTTGTAGGATTTGTGCCAGATCCTTCATCTGTCATAATCGTGTACCAACGACGACCTTTAGTCTGGACTAGAGAGAATTTTCGGATCGAGGAAGCTCAACAAGATTTAGTAACTGAGAAGGCGGCTGAGACGAAATATGATTTAAACATGTCTAACAAAGGTATATATAATTTACATTTCAATATTTCACTTTTCAATATTGTGTGTTAAAATGGATTGAATTGTGTTTGATCAACTTTTATAGGCGATTCTGGAGAGCTTCGACATCTTCGCATGTCTGCCAACCTACTAATGAAATCATTGTGATCGAGGATCCGAATTCTGAATCGACTGTAGGAAGGAGGCATCGAATTAAAAGGAGAGCAGCCGTGCTGCTTTCTCCATACATTAATCCCTTAAAGAGGAGAAAATTGTTAAACATTCAGGAATATGACCCTTTAAGGGAAGTAGATCCTGCAAAAGTTGAAGACCTCAACAAGTGGTTGACAAACGCATCACATAGGTAATTTATTCTATTCACGCGATCGGTACATTAAAGCACATAATTTTTAGTTTAGAAATAATGCATCTTTGGCAATCTGTGAAGTGATCGGTACATTCTATTCACGCGATCGATATTATTGTTGTCACAGTGATGTAGTATCTTTGGCAATCTGTGAAGTGCGAAGGAATTTTTTTGATGACCTATTGAAAGATGACGGGTGGCTAATCGATGATGTAAGGAATATCTGTATATCGGAATTATTACTATAGAAATAATGCATTTAATTCATATGTTTTGTCGTACAACACGTCGACTCGGCCTTATACCACATTAGGGAAAGGGCAGTGACATATCCACACATATTTCAGCAAGATTGTGCTATATTGGATTGTTCTTTTTGGTAACTTGTCAAGAAAGCCTACCGAAAAATGGGTACACCTAAGAGGAAAAATGTCAACTACGTATTCGACCAAGAGCTTGTCAATTATGTTGAAGGGGCTTCACCGGTGCTTGGTAAACACTGGAGTGATTGTAGATTTTTGTATGTTCCTTACTGCGTACCGGGTTCTCACTGGTTTGCACTGAAGATTGATTTGACGAAGCGAACTATTTATATTTATGATAGTTTGCCAAAACACATCCGTGCTGCTCAGCTGGCTGAATGTATGAAGCCCATTCAAGTGGTCATTCCCTGGTTGATAAAGGTACATATAGCTCGTGAAGAAAATTTTAACACCAACAAGTTCCACTATCAGAGGGTTGTAGTTCCTGGACAAGTAAATGGGTAAGCTTAGTTGAATATACGATTTTGCACCAACATCTATGACTTCTTTGGTGTGTGTCATGTCTATTTAACTTTTTTCTCATTATTATTTTGCAGATCCGATTGTGGGCTGTTCACAATTAAGTACATAGAGTTTTTGCAAGCTCAATTAAATTTGGATTCGATTCGTTCGGAATATATGTCTATTTGGAGGAAAAATTAGCTGCAGAACTATTTGCATGGCACTTCGATCCATAGATTTAGTGACGATTTTGAACTTATTTTTTGTGTTAATATCCTCCAGATTGATTTTGCAATTGTACATGTTTGCTTCAAGTCAAATATTGATTGCAGTTAGAACGACACTTGTGTCATAATTATTCATTGCAAGTGTACATGTTTACTTCAAGTAAAATATTGTTTTGAAGCTCATTAGTATTGATTGATTAAAATTCAGGAAACCCCTATAAGAACGACACATATAACGTTATGTATTTTATACAATTCCACGAGAACGACACTACTGCCGTTACTGACAATGAAAATTTTGGGAGAACGACACAAGTGTTGTTATGAAAATAAACAGTCGTTTCTTTAGAACAATACAAGTGTCGTTACTGTTCCCATAACGACACTTGTGTCGTTCTACCGGTATTTTTAATTAAACTCAAAAATTCGGTATGCTCTTAGGCTGAAATACAGTAAGCTCAGATTTTTCATATCCGGAATGTGTAAAAAAGATGAAATCCGGTATGAATCCCTAAAATACAGTAAGTGTTGAAAAATCGGTAAGTTAAAATACGGTACGCAATTCAAATACGGCATGCAACAAAACATAAATTCTCTTAGTGTAAAAAACCAAATACGGTAAGCAAAAAGTTGTTGATATCCGGTATGTGCACCTCAAATCCGATATTTTTCATTTAACCTCATATACGGTATGTGCATCCAATATCCGTTAAGCATTTCAAGCCCGGTAATGAGAACGACAGTAGTGCCGTTACTGATATTGAAAAACATGAGAGAACGACACAAGTGTCGTTCTCATAATAAACAGTTCTTTCTTCAGAACGACACAAGTGCCGTTACTGTGATTATAATGACACTTCTATCGTTCTAAACATAAACAAGCGTACGAGCGGCCACGACACCTCCGCCCCGATAATCTATTATTCGAATCACTTTCGTTGCAAAGATAACATATATTTTATCACAATTCTATCAATATTTTTCACACGATCGACATTTTCCACTTCTCTTAAGTCATAAGGAACAATATTTGAGGTGGTTGAGGCGGAA